>LUCH01000676.1:10509-64740 GCA_013368495.1 Paragonimus heterotremus | reverse complement strand
TACCGCAAGGCAGCGGGTGGGTGGTAGTGTACCAGAACTAGTGCGTTTTCCGGAAGAAGATGCCAATCTTCTTCCAACCCCCAACCTGCAGGACCAGGAGACTGGTTTGTCAGACCTCTACCTATTAGCCTGCCTGGCATGAGTGACTCTATGAGTGTGGTGGCCACACCATCCAGTTTAGACCAATAGGTCATCGAGATGCACAAGCCGTCACAGCGCGTCAAGGTCCAGTCTCGTTGTGACAGGAACGGATACGCAGGGGAAAAAAGACTTCAAAAACAGAAGAGAAGAACAAAAGCATTTTGAAAAGAATATCAGTCAAACCAATTAGAGTAACATTATATATTCGGGTGTCAGAAACAGCAGAAAGTGGTATGGAATTAAAGGGAATAGTGGGTGAGAGGAAAACAAGACCTCGCGATAATGACATAAAATCTGGGCTATGTGGCCTATGGTGAACATCCACGTGCAGACTGAAGTTTGTAGGTTAACAATGCCTTGCAGATCCAAACCTCGAAAGCAAATCGTCTGCCTACCGCTTGTCGTCTACTTTAGATCGTTCAAAAGGTGCAAGACAACGCAAGTGATGGGTTATAATTCACAAAAACACACCTGGGCGACTTGAACCTAAGTAGCGATCACAAAAAACTAAGGAGCACGCCATATATCCCTTTTGGAGAACACATTGAGAAGTCGTGCTGCCGCTCATACGATGCTCTCAGCACAGGTGTGCAGCGTTATCGAGACAACGATAATCATAAACTTATAACGTGATACCGTCCGCACAAAGACAGTGTTATGAGCATAAAAGACGCTTATCTTTCGAAGTTGTTTATTGCATGAAATCCCGTACAAGTTATGTGAAAACACAAGACAACGAACCCGTACAGTCATTTGCATGACTGACGTGTATCCGCATATACTGGGCGGTAGTACATAGTCATTCGCCTTGATGGCATGTCCCCCATAGTGCGTATGCACTGGTCCATTGTCCTTCTGGCGTTGAGACCTATCCTTTAGTTCCGGAATGTACGCACTACACTACTCACAAACGAAGATGCATGTTGTGCAAGAACAGAAACCGGAGACCACGAGGCAGGACTGCGAATACTGAACCATCGCACACTGCCTTTTATTGAGAGTCTTAAGGTGCCGTAGTGCCTCAAGTTATCACGACGGCTGACCTTACCTAACATTTAGTCAGAACCGGAATACGAGAAAACCATTCGGGCACTTGTTACCACTAGTAATAAGTCCGGATACACACCTTCCTTCAACTCTTTGAGTAATACAGAACCATTCTCAAAGTCAAAGCACATATCAAATGACAAACTGATATATTTAATTTGTCGAGAATACATCAGACAATCTGTATGTAGCACTACAGTCCTATTCAACTTTTACACTGTCAAGTGATGGGTTAGTTGAAGTCGGACTGTTCAGACAGAGACGGAAGTAGCCTAGCTAGCCAGAGTTCTGATAACTTGTTACTGTGTTTACAGATCATTTCAGATGTGTCTGGTTTGATAGCACATAAGTGCACATGCACGCTCATCAGAGAAGTAAAGACCGGTGAATCAACCAGTGCAATAGATGCGATGCAACGATAAGTCAAAGGCACACTATTCAACCGTGATAACCGTTTAGACGACTGTTGTGCTAAGACAGGCGTGTACTGATCCACTGACTTCGCCGACCGTATGAAACACCGACTTGTGAGCGGTGGAAATATGGAGGAAAAAACGAACAATCGTGTGAAATAGGAACATATGAATGTTTTATATCAGGCCGTTCCGCTACGCACGTGTAAAATGCACGCGAGGTTGTCACACGATCAGTTATATTCATTCTAGTGGAGTAGAATGATGGCCAAACCTTCAAGGCAGAATGGAGACAATGTTAACAATAGCACGCAAAGGTAGCCAACCAATCTTGCCGACTCATATTTGATTAGCCAGAAGTGTAAGGTAATAGAAAAATGAACCACTGTTCTGATGTTCCCACAACAGACTATGCCACACACACATACACGAAGCAGGGGCCATTTTTGGAGCTTCTATGTTTGACGGCTTGCTTTAAACCCGTGAAAACCTGGGTAAAAATGGGCAAAGTAGGCTCCGACTCTAAACCTATACAGCACAGATATGCACTCTGTACATTAAGGGACAAAACAAGTGTTTGACGTTACAACATAGGTAAACTGACTATGATCTAACGTTAAAAAGAGCAAGGTTAATGCCCTGAGTCCCCGATATTTTTACGCACATTCACTGGTTGTACGAGACCCACAGCTCAGGTGACCTCTGTTGAACACAGTACATTCTATGACTACCTGAATTTCACCCAAACCTACTATATGTGTCACGTCTCCGCTTGACCGGACACTACACAGTTACGAACAAAAAGTGAGTGACATACAACGCATAAGTTTGCCAACAAAGAGGACAGGCTTTCTACTATCAGACGATAAACTCCTCAAAAAGAATCATGCCACTAGATCAGGCAATTATCATCCTGAAGTATACGAACTACAGTCCTTGGTCTTCCAGGATAGGAATTTGGATGAGGCTGACCCCTTATGCAAGAAAAACAGCCGTCATTTGTGTTTACTGCTATCTACCTGCGGCTATGCAACACATGCTTTTGAACTGAAGGCTTCGCTTGAGAACTTTAATGGTTTTCTTGGGCGTCCTGGCAGTATCGCAAACCCACAACAACAATGAGAATAAAACAAAGCATATGCAGTTAGGCAGGAAAAACGGGGTCGCCACATCCGCCGTTTTCAATGACCAGTCCAACATCAATCCTATAGCAGGCATCGAGCAGACAAATTTCAGTACAACGACCAACCTGAAACATGGCCGGGGATGCAAGGTGCCCGTCGGGACATGGAATGTTCGCACGTTCGAGAATCGACTCAGAACCGGACGAGAGGAAAGCCACACCACACTGATCACGATGGAAGTGAGAGGCTACGGCATCAATGTCGCAGTCTTGAGCAAGAGAAGAATTGCAGACCAACGTAAGCTCCGAGAAGCAGGTGCTGAGTACACGTCTTACCGGACAGGTTACCCAGCAGACGGTTCTCGATGTCCGTTTCGCGGTAGCTGGCCGAATTAATTTCTTGAAGACGAGCGAACCGCGCGGCATCAACTCTACGACTCGATCAAAATAAGTCTGCCACAAGTTTTATTGTTGTTGAACCAACTATGTAACACAACGATGAACCAGCTCTATGAACAGCTATCCGTCACAATCCGCTTGACAACGGTGTGTGACTGACTGTTTTGTCTGGGTAACTTCAACACATGCGTGGGACACCGCTTAACAGCTTGGCTGAGTCCTCGGATCCCACGGTATTGGTTCAGCCAATGAAAACGGTGATCATCTGCTCCATCTGTGTGCTACTTACGAACTGTCTATCGAAAACAACCCATCTCAGCTGAATGCTGACTACACCACAACCTGTGACCAATAAAGCAATGGTCACCACCACCTACTTGATTACGTGATTAAGTGACAACGACACATTCGCGAAGTATCTACCACGTGAGTGATACGCGGGGCTGAACGTAGCACTGATTATAGGCTGGTCAAGACCAGATGGTTCATTCATGTTTGCAAAGCCTGTTTACTGTAGGTCATCCAGGGGTCGGCAGAAATGGGACGTAAGGCGACTGCAAAACTTAAAGACGATGACAACTTTGTAAAGTGCATGTGTTGTTTGTCTGGAAGACGTTCTTGTATTCATTACCCTCAGAAGTATGTGACAAAACCTCAAGAAACAAATCGTGGCAACAACCATCGAAACGACAGACATTCAGTGCCAGAGAAGACCGGATTGGTTCGACGAAAACAATGCAATAATGTCTAACTCGATGTGAGAGAAGAATGCAATGTTTGCTGACACCACAGTGGACCCAGGTAATGAAACCAAGTCACGTTCCTGAGTGGTCGCCGACAACTTGTTAAAGGAATTTTTGAAGAATGGCGGCCGGCTTCTCGAACGTGCTTTGCTGCAGTTGGTTTACTCCATCCGGGAACATGAAGTAGTCTCTCAAGGGTTCAAGGATGCCCTGACCGTACTTCGTTCAAAGGTAAGGGTACCAAGCGAAGCACCGACAGTTATCGGCGCACTAGTCTGTTGAACTATACCCAAAAGGTTCCACTGAATTGAATCAGAGCGTAAATGTTGAAGGTCAATGTTCCTGAGGTTCCATGTGGATTCGGGGTAGGTCACAATACGACTAACATAATGTCCGCTGCTCGAAAAATCCAAGAGAAGTGTCGTGAGCGCAAACAGCCTCTATATACCCGTGAATTTCACTTAGGCGTTTGATTCCATGGGCAGCGAGGCATTGTGGATAGTGCATGGTGAATTTGGATGTCCAGGTATGTCCATCAACTTAATCAGAAAACTGCATGTGGATATGAAAGCGAAGGTGCAATCGTGCGGATCAACCTCTGATGATTTTGACAATGTCACTGGCGCGAAGCAGGGTTGTATCTTAGCCTTAAGCGCAATTTGTTTATATTTGACTGTAATGCTGATTCGGAAAGAAGGTACACTAAATCTGTAGAGCAATCCCGTCCAAACAGACACATGAACTTACTATCATGAAACCGGAGGATCGCCAAACGATAGAACAGTCAGCGTTAAGCATGTTGTCATGCATGAAACAGATGTGAAAGGTGATTTATTCGACTGACCTTATCAAAGTCAACCAGGGCACAATTAGAACCAAAAAATTGCACTATGGAACAATTTACGACGCACGAACAAACGGCCACAAAGAAACAAACTAAATCGATTGTCCGAAAGCTTGAAACAATGGATACCTCTAACCTATCTGATTAGGATGGTCAGAAGACACAAATTATGGTATACATTCAGTTTTCCCTTTCTCAGGGAGCTAGTAGTTAATTATCTTTATTAGTGCTGACAACTCACATATTTGAAAGTGTTGTGATGTTTTATCGAGCAACCGTCGGTAGCCGACTTTGAGCTAAGAAATAACTTGCTGTTAAACTTTCCATGTTATAGGTTCAGATCTACGTATCATTCATAATCTCAATCGATCTGGAAGTTTATCACTTGATCTAGGAGATGTCGTTTTTGATTTCATACCAGTCACGGGTGTATGAAAAAAAATCACAGCATAGCGTCTGCCGACTGTCCTACTTGAAAGTCCCTCAGTTAAAAGTGTTGAATATCGTCCAGTGGGAACACATACAGACTAAGGTTGCTTTACTGCATAAACATGCACAGAAAACGATACATACGTCAGTACAAAAGCAGTCATCAAACTTACCACTTTCCACGAAGTTTCCCCGCTCTGCGTTGACAAGGCACAAGTTTTTCGGAGCAATCAACCGTCTCAGGATCGTGCTCGTATGACTGAGCCAAAGTGACTGCTGCCATTGCGAGTAACTCCGAGATGGACGGATCTCGTATAGAAGACGCATCAATTGGACGAGACTTCATCTCTCTTGCAGCTTTCGGCATCACGTCACTGCACTCACCGTTGGACAATGCTTGAAGCAGACCAAGACGAACCTCACGAGATTCATCCACGTCCTTGTCAGAGGTTTCTTTCGCTGGAATCCGAGCAGAAGGATCGATGAGCAAAGTGTCGAATGGTACTTCCATCCTGGCAGAGGACTGAACTGGACATTTGGCATCCCATGCACGACGACAAACAATAGTGGTCGCCGTTGCGAGACGAGTCAGCAAACCTAGGTTATCTGGAGACAATTCGCTCAACTTGGGCCAATCAAAATGGGCGGATGTGTCCTGTGGATTGACCATAGATTCCTTTGGGTCGGAGATAGTAATAAACCAGAATAATTGAAAGCGTGCGAAGAGACCCGCATAAGGTGTGAGTCAAACGAAACGTAATAGTGAATACCACTTACTTTCGAACACGGTCATCGCATCCGAACAGATCCGCAACTCATCTCAATGTGCCAAAACACTATGTAAAAACACCGCTCTAATAAGACATGCGTGTGGAGCACATTTGACCACTGAATTCCAGTCTCCGTAAGAATAAGTACTACTGAAGGGCTCGACAAAGAGCACAAATCAAGTCCAGTGCTTCTGTTACAAAAGGACAGGTCAAAAGTTTACCCGAATGTGGAAGCTGTTAATAAAATAAGGCCATTTAAAAAATCCAATGGTTTACATACCATCGCTGATTCACCAGTGAACACGCCATCAAATTCTGGGTGATGGAACACGTAAAGTGGGCTGATTAGTACCGATTAAACTTCCTGCTGTGTCTGTCGAATGTCACGTAATTCACCGAAAAGTAGACACCTGTATGACAATTTCAGACCTCACTAGATGATGACCAAGAAAATTGCTAGGGTTAGACGATCAGGCAAATGAATAATGGCTTAATCATTACAGATGGAAGGGGAAAAAGAGCTGGTGTAACCTTTGGAAATCGGAATGGAAAATGGACAATACGTAAAGAACTACCATAGTCCAGAGACAGCTAAAAATTCGGGAAATGTGAAATATGACAGACTCTGTTCGATGGGTGACATATCCCGCGAGACGAAACGATTCCGTTGCATATATGCACACACACCACACACTCAAAGACAGCACAGATTAACCGGCAAAATAGAGCAACCCATGAAGTGCGCGAGCAAATGAATCATACTGTTTTAGTCAATAAAGGACATTTGTGTTCCAGTGTGCATAATTCACATTACTGATCCGTCTACCATATCCACCATTACGTTTACAAAGCAACACTGATGCATGTGTGTGACCTGACGCCGAACACGGATAGCAACAGGGGTGGGTACACAAAATGTAAACATACCCTTGACCATGGAACTGATAGTGAATATAAACAGCATAAATGTGCGAAGGCAGTGGGATGCAGATAGTCAGAAATGCGCTAATCAGAGAGAAGGACAGGCAATCGACCAAACCAAAGTGTTTTTCTGACAAAGCGAGATCACAGTCAACGTTACTGTACAATAAGAAAAAGTTGTCCTATTAAAATCAAGAGGTATCGTATTGCACAAAAGTAAATTTTAACAATGGCCAACCACGAAGTACTGTCGACGATCAAGCACCGTATGTCACACACAAATGACAAGCAGCAATCTAGACAATGCACAGTATGCATTATTGTGCAACTTCATCTCTTCTTAAGCAGACCACTTCGCTAAGCAGCCATTAGAGGAGAGAACCGATGAGAAGCCATTAAACTTACAGTTTTGAGTAGCCGACTTGGAAACACTGTAGCTCCATTACATCATAGTCGTTTAGATAAATTTTGCTGTTGTTTGACTAGGTCCTCTATGAGGAAAAGGCAACTAACAAAACCGAGTAATACAGACCTTGAACAAGTCGAACTGTGGATGAAGTTGTATTCTTATGCACAACTCGGGTTATAGTTCCGGGCAGGGTCTGCTTTCTGTCAAATCCTGATACAGCTTCAACCAACTAATCTCGGACAAAGTGATTTGGGATGCTTAACCCAAAATGATCAAACAAACAAAATGTATGTGAAATGTACTGCTCTCGCTCGTGAATAACAAGTATCATTTTATATGTAATCTAGAGTACTTCCTGCTACTTGAGAGGCAGACAACGTCCACATATATCTACCGATTCACTGAACATGGTGTGAAGCAAACACACTAGATCGTATTAGATTGTAGCGCTCGAGCTCATTGGACACTTGACTACGCTGATTCGGAACACCGAGGCGACGTCAGCTAACTAAAGGTGATTGCATATATTACAAAGACGGAGATTGCAACACCACCTAGTGTTTGACACTAAGTTGTAAACGTAAACAAGAAAGACTACAGGGAATTAAATGAAACAGACCGTTATTGACGAAAACAGAAAATGAACAGAGCAAATTATACGGAATGAGTGTTTTATCATTTGAGATTCGAAGTGCTGTAGAAAGCTATTGAGAAACGGGACTCCACTGAAGTTCCATCAAACGAAAAGGTTCGGGCAAATGCATTTTCGAACTGTGTTCGATTGAGCAATAAACCAGTACTCAAACTTACACAAACAAAAGAAACAACACAGTTCGTTCCCGTTAGGTTGACGAGTAACTTGCTCTTTCTATTGATGGTTGTTTTATGCAGTGAAAAAAACGGATCATTTAACCAGTGGGACGGAATCATATTGAAATTAAAGAAAACCAGACCGAATGTGTCACGTGAGTGGAATACTATGGTATTCTGTTTCTAGATGGGTGGAGTAACCACAGTACGTGGTGTTCTCGGTTCAGAAGGCGCACGTTAAAAAGAAGACGTTACACCAAAACTTCACAATCGAACAAAATTTTTCTTGCATTTCCATGATTAGTATACTATATCATGAAGGCAGAATAAGGTAGCTCACAACCTTAGGATAATGCTCTTGAAACGTGTTGATCGAAAGCCAGTGCTAGGCAGCTCAATAGTCGAGTTAGGATATTGCATGAAAATAGGTCCTCACACAAACGACGACCGATTTTGTCAATACGTAATAGTCAATAAGTTTACTGGACGGAGAATTTATAACGCTCAGTCTGAGAAGCGGTTTCTTATAGGGTCAAGTAGAAAGCTTGTTATTTGTATTACTCGGAAAAAACAGTTGTGGTGAACGTTCCGGAAAAGAAACCCGGAAACCTATACAAATACACAGGCAAAGCAATCCAACTCATAAACAGAAACGAATAGAATCAGAAACGATTGTTTTGAGGGAAGTACACATGCATAGTGGAATACCGTTCGGGTTGAAATCATCAGCTATCTACTCAGAGTCCTTGTGTAGGGTTGGTTGCAGAAGACAGTTGGACTCTAGTAAGTGATTACTGACAAACCAAAGGCGATCAAAAGTTATCGGATATCATCACAAACGGTCCGACGGAATAGGAACAAAGTTCATTGCAGACCAACAGCCAGATGAACTAGGAAAATGATGAATGGACACGCCAGAGCAGGATGTGATGAGAAGTATTTACAGTCTTCACCTTGAAACCGGAAAAAAAATCGCCTAAACCTGCCACATTCTGACTGCATAATTATCATACACGCTTACTGGAACAAATGATCAAAACGTTTCTAGTCAGAACAAATCAGATAGTCAATCTATACAAAATAAGTGATGATGCAGGTCTACCCTGAAAATGGTCCTATGTGACTATTGTATTGACTTTCGAAGTTCAGTCATGTGAAAATCCGACCCACCCTATCTCCTCGTCAATGGTTATTCTTGTGTATTCTACCTCTTCTGTTCCTGGCCGTTAATTGGGCCTTGACACAAATGATTTCGTTTTATCGCACCAGTTTGATAGTTCTGCGAATAGCCAACTGCCGATCATTGTATTTAGATTGGGTGGTGCGTGCATTGCCTTTCCGGAGCTCGGCTCATCCCTATTTTTTTGAACTTGTTGACTGCCCGGAAGAACCCTGTTGGTTATGAATGTCATATTATGTGAGTATGGTTCATCTTTAACCTGTTCGGCACCAAAATTTAATTTATTTCCCAGAAACGATCCGCCGATCGAAACTATTGAGGCTTCCTAATTAGTAACTTTGATGATTTGATCAATAGTACCCTGGCATTGTGGTCCAATCTTGTTTTAATTATTTGGGATTGTTGGTTTATCGCTACGCCTTGCTCAGCGTCTTTGTTGAAGATCGTACAACTGTCAAGTAAAAGCTAACTAAAATGATTTACCGAAACGTCGGTGCTAGGAGAAGTGACTGCGATACTCGCAATCTCAGATATCAGGAGTACAATGAAAGTTTGGTACGATGACGGATCAGTAGGCTAGCGTACACTGCTAACTTTTCGAGAGGCCGACAAATATGGAGGTATCCAACTACAGACGTTCTGGTGTAATTTAGCTTTTCAGTTAATACCTATCGATTTCATTCGTTTCTGAACATGTGTATCATGCTGCCAAAGTTTTCAGATCAGCTGATAAAACAGTCAGGAAAGGCTCAATTTCGATGAGAAAAAGTGCGCAAGTCTCATATTGGAAACGCAATCTCTCAAACTGGCCAATAGCCACCCGTTATTGAAATCGTTGGTACCTGTTCTCAGGACAGTGCATCTCCATCAACACTTTTAAGGAGAAAGGTCTAACATAAAGATCTTCGGTCAGAGGCTCATATTAAAGTTGCACTGTTGAACATTAGAACCTGAGGGCAGGTTTGCATGGTAGTGACGAGGTTGTCCGCGACTACCTAGAACGTACTCCTAACGAAAAGTCCAAAAGCAAGTTTTCTGAAAACACAACACTGATTTGAACATTCGGATAGTAGTAGAACCAGAGATGCATTAATTGAATACATTAAATATGAGGTCACCCAATCTGGCTGTTGTAAAATACGCTTGTGTAACTTGTTGCTTATATACAGTGGCTACCGATCGGACGAAAAGTCGTAGTCGAAGGACTGAACTTTCCGCGGTGAATACGACAAGCCTTGAAATAAATGCAACGTGCTGAACCAAAACTCTCAGGAGGATTGGATACTGAAATGAACGTTTCTTACGAGTGTGACACTCAAATCACTAAAGCGCTGACGCTCTTGCTGCCAATAGATATAGAGAGCGTTTAGCATGGGTACGTAGAGATGAACAGCAGACGCACTGGGCATGAATTACATTTGCTAGAGGCCGGAAATGACAGCTGTTAAATGCGTGTGAGCGGTGGAAAACGTGTGAGCGACCCGGTAAACAAATTCACACAGATGAAGAAGACAACCATCAATCACAATGGGAGAGCAACAATCATCGATTGGAACAAAATGACCCTTATTTTTGGCAAGTCGCTTAAACATACAATCCCAAGGTGGAGTTAGAAAATGAATGGAGAAAATAAACAAAAACAAGGATAATAGGGATACAAAACTTTCCGCACCTTGACAAGGAAAACAGATTTAAAGCTGTCAAGATTAACGATTAACAACAGATCGATTGTCCAATGCAGTATATCATAAAGTCAATTTTCTGTCATCAAAAAACTGATAAATGGTAAACAAAAATACACATACATTTCAAATTTCATAAAGAGAATTGTAAAACACTGATATTGAACCAATAGTAAGTGAAACCACACCACATACAATTAGTACATAGTGCCACTACAAAATGCGTGAACTAAAACACTTTCTAGAATTATCTGCGAGAAAGGTCTCTTTCCAAGTTGAACTTGAAATCACTCATGAGAGGAATGAAGAAAACGAAGCAGGGCGTCAGATGTCCAATATCATCTACGGAGTAATAACAAGGAAATGAGGAGGACTGCAACTGGAAAAAAATCAAAGATCGTGGCTATGAAGACTGACCAGTAAATCATGCACACTGACGTCTGTTGGTTGGCGATTGAAGACCAGCATCGTCAAGAACATGAAGCAAAAATGTCCAATCAGTGTTGTCAAATACACCGTCGCATACAAAAAAAAACAGACAAACAGCTGTAGATTTTCAGAGATTGACTGAACACATCCCAAAGTGGCTTTAAACACTTAATAACGCATCAGCCATGCGGCTTAAAACCCCACGTCAACAATCAACGAAGACGTCACGATAACGGGTCACTAAGTTGACCCGATTAGATTAGCAGGAACCCAAACTTACTGACCCTTAACAAAGTAATGCTTATCCTCATCTGTCGGGGTTACGCGCACAGAAATCGATAAGGCAACCCACTAAACGTAGCCGATCAGTTCGTCCTTATTTGTTTGACGAACATATTCCGTGAATGTTGAGGGCAAACGAATCAACACAACACGTGTTATCCCTGTACTCTAGTAATGTGTACGAAAGACAGAATGAGCTAGCCATACAAAAAAAGGATAAAGATTGAGCAATGAAATATAAAGGTATAGAAATCTGTGACATTCACTTCGGCGTCCATCCGAACGAGAAATAGTTTTTTCATAAAGTACCGATGCTACACACATGCATGCCATGAGATGAAATTTAGCCATACCTTTAAAGGGATTAATGTAACGTTGACATGTGGTGCAAAGTTCAGAAGCATTTTCCAAGGTTATCAGTCCGATCACCCGGATTTCGCACCAATCTATTGTTCCTTCCTTGGTAGGTAACTCGGACTCTAGTGTTTCAGTTGATCGGGTGAATAAAAAGACAGAACGTTTATCACAACTCACAGATACACCACCGATTAAGATGAGTCATAGTTCAAAACCGCGATTTCTTTAGAGGGTTCTAACCTCTTCAGAATAAAACATGCAGGAAATCAAAATTCGTATGCAAACCCTTATCCAGAGTAGTACTTGTATTCCTATCAGCACAGTACCAAGCTTACCACAGAATCACGTAAAGATGTGTAAATAACGATTAATGAAGTCTGACTGAGAATTGCTTCATACCGAAGTGTCAGATATCAAGTTGAACATATAAGTTTCGTTGACGTGTTTATTCTTGTTTCTTCTTTTTCGCATTCGACTGAATTTTTCTTACCAATGATAGCGTAGTTTATTCGCTGAATTGCCTACGTTAATTTGTTATCACCTAGAGCTATATAGCCCTAGACGATCTTTTGTCGATTAACTATATTGAACGTGTGTTTATTTACACTCATGATTATATCTGCCAGGTATTATTTATTACGAAATCATCATAAGTTGACCAAAACAGTCTTTGGACTTTTGATAGATCTCGGGGGTATACATTCGGACAGAACATTTGTCGTATCGGTTTATCAGCCCGGCAATTGTTTACAAATCTCCAATAAAAATCACGGATCCCTCTCTATACAATACATTCACAACGTTCTCGGTGGACCTTGAAGGTTCAACTGTGTAAACAGAAAGGCAAAGTAACTACATTAAAATGATCATCCGAATGATAACCAGTTGGATTTCTAAAAATATCTTCAGGAAAAGTGAAACACTCGGAATGTTGTGAACTTTGAGATCGAAAACGAACAGAGGCTTGCCCCTCGTTCAGACCAACTGCACTTTCACAGAAATGAAACAGCTGAGTGGTTACTTGTCCAGTACCAGTAAGACAATGTGTGATTGTTACGATTGCCTTGGTAACCAAAGTTCATGCAACATTCGACGAATATCCACCGTTCATCTAATCACCATTTCGAAATCGTTCCTTCATTCAGCTAATCCACTTGCAAAGTGCTGACAATTGCAACAGTTCATCAGGATCAGGATTTAGTGATTGATCTAAATGTGAAAGGCAGACTGACGAATCACGATTTCAGTACTGTTGAGGGGGATTACATGGCAGCATGCGAGGATGAACAATTCGACGATGACATGACAATTCCGAAAACGCATGATGGCGGTTCATTCCATGCATCAACTGCCATCACGCTCATTAGAAAAAGTGGGTTGGTTCTCGTGGACTAAAACGTCAACGATTTGAGCCAAAAAAAAGTATACTGAAGGAAACTTGCACTCAAAATCATCCATCCGAAATGTTAAGGTATTTCGAGATAAAAATGCTCTGACCCGCCGATGCAGAGCGTTCCGTATGTGCCGGCTAGTCAGGAGTAGGGATGACACATTTGTACGGAAATCGATTAAACGAAAAATGAGCGGTGTTTGGTGGGATTCATCTAGGCGAACGATGCTGAGAAGCGAGTGCACGTGCAGCAATTTCAAGCGAGGGCGAAGAAGTTGCAGTAGAGTGTACGTAACGTACTCGTGCACTGTAAAACAATCCCGCTCGTTTTCTGTCCAACTGTGTGACTTCAGGCTCGATTAACAGAGTATGTTCAACTCAATTACGGCGTCATCTAACGTAAGAATAAACCATCACACCGAATCTTACATCTAGTCAACAAATAGGAAAAAGTACGAACTTGAGTGGCGAAAACGCAGCAGGATAGTGTCCAGTGTCACCAGCACAGACGAGATGTATAAGAATGGAAATAGCACAGTGGACTACCGTAGGACAGTCCACGTTAGATAGTACATCCATAATCCAGTCAACAACCCCACTGTTTCACCCCTCACGCAGTAAGTGCGCGCGCACACTTACAGACGAATGTGATTACGTGGCACTACGCGCTGCCCTTCGGTTCGCGACCGAACCTGTCTGGCAGCAGGTAGCACTAAATGACTGAAACAGGTGATGCAGTTGACGGTGTTGGCGCGGAATCGGTCGTACATGTGAGACATAGAATAGGGAAGTGAACTGTGTGCAGACACGTAAGGATCAGGCAAAGATTAGGTGGATGTAGGTAAGGTTATGAGTCACTGTACAAGGTTCTGATGTATGCCTGCGATAACAGGCAAAATGGTTAGAAAATCGTAAAAATAAAACATCTGATAGATACGACAAACGTAGTTAGAGAAAAAGTCCCAGACCAGTTCATCATGGACACGCTTGTTATAGGAAATGTGCGCGTAACCTGAGATAGGTTAAGAATAGAATTGTCGAGATAAAGAGCGCTACTAAACACCAGAAGGCTTTACAGGTAATTTTCGGCTAGTTTTCAAATTCTGAACCACATAACCTTTTCATTCATTTCTTGACTTTTCCTGTTTATACAAATTCCACACATCCTCCAACTTTAGGATATCTCGTATAAATTGAACAGCTGTTAGAAATGGCTTAATGTGTTATCCCCTAGAACAAGTCGGAAGGCAAGGGTAACAGATGCGAGAGACGTCAAAAAAACATGCACATTAATGTGACGCCAACAACACAACAAACTGCTTTGTTTACTCCAGGTGAATGGATGCACAGATCTCGGGGTGGCCGCGCGACGGACGATCCAGATAAGGAGTTCATGAGATCATTTGAGTACAACTACGATGACTGACACACTTTTTAGTCTAGTCAGTGTATACTAGGACGACGGTCACGTGGACGGTCGAGTGGTCAGCACCAACAGGGCTACTGTTTCGAAAATCGGGACGTGTGGAACGACCAGATTTTGGTAGCAGACATGATGTTACATCCGATGGAAGGAGTATTCGATAAACATCATTACGTTACGATCGATGAATTTTCATCAACCTGACCTTAGCACAAATGTTCATGCATGTTCTCCAAATTCCAATTATCTGCTTCTCACGACCATACTGTGGTGGAATATCAGGCCGGAGATGCGAGTATTCCAACACTCGGCCGAATACCTCAACACGGGGAGGTACGTTCAAAAACCCATAGCGAGCGGGTCGGGGACGACGTGGGTGACCGGATGAGTCATCGTTCAACTGAATCGGACTAATGGGCGAGACATAGCAAGCAAACTAGGATGGACGATCAAATCGGAGGCGCGATTATTCCAACACCCAACCGGAATATCTCGATACGATCGTCAAACATAGTCAAAGCCCATAGTGGGTAGATGGCGGACAACACGAGCGACCGGATGAGCCATCGCTCAACAGACAAAGAATGGCAAGCGGAAAAACCCCCGATAGAAGGCGCCGATCACACACATAAACCGGGCAGAAGTGCATACGACGCGTGAGCAGAAACCTGGGAGTGTTGTGGACTGGAATTCTGACTCACAAACGTGAGCGCGCGCACAGCATGGTAACTAGCGAGTTGGACAATAAAGATTGTGCTTTGTTGGATGCCTTTTCACTGCAATACGGTGTTTACAGACCAACTGGCAGGTTTCTAAACGACTAACCTCGAGTCACGGAAAAAAGGAAAGAGAAACGTAACACGGGTCACATAAGTCCTCCATCAGCAAAGCCTCACGATCAGCGATCAGATTACACATCAACTTTCTACGGATATCCCCGCTAAATTTGTTGTCTGAACTGCTAGGAGGAATGTCCTGTCTGACTTCTGACAACTCCAGGGAAATCCCCGTAAAAAAAAACAACGTTTGTTTAACTCACGCACTATCATGAGAACTGCTAAGCCTATTTTCTAGGCTAGTTTGTTTTACCGACGACATAAGCAGTGTGAATGTCCTGATGGAGTATGTGGCCAGCCTACATACGTACGCCTGACAAGTCATTTGATCTCGGGACATGGATTCTCTTGCTAGTATGCCGTAATACAATGATGGCCGAGGAGTTCTTATAAGGCACAGGCTGCGGAAGATAAATCTTGGAGTTCAACGGCTTTGCAAAACGGTAGGTTTCCAGTGACTAACATCTCGTATAGGCAACTTAGACGACAAACTGAAAAGAAGGCTAGCGAGAAATTTTTTGTCACTAGGCGAACTATGGCTCTAAATGTTTTCCTGTTTTTCCAGGTTTACAGAAATTATATTTTACAGGCGATGTCTTTATAATTTCCGTTGATGGATCAACACTGCGAACCTTCACATCAATAAAAACACTGAATCTAAAATCTGGAAGACATTACTGGATCACCGTAAGACCACATGTTTAATGGGGGCAGATATTCAGCGGAACGTCTGTGGAATTCTGTTGTACCGTGATGCTTTGAAATCGTTCCCACTTTGGTGGCAAACGCGCCTGAAACAAATCATGCAGAACTGCTCCGTCTGCAAAGAATAAGCCTCTTCGAAACCTTGCTGTGAATTATTCACGGGTTGATTTGGTCGACCCACTAAGTAGTTGTGGCAACCCATGTGGCTTAGTGTTGAACCAACAGTTAATGGTCATGAGAGGTTCACGCTGCAGCTTTGTAGGCAAGTGATACAAATGTGCGCATTGCGGGGAACATCCAAGATCTCTTCCGATTCCCGTAACCTCCTAACTAATTGAAGAGCATTTATGCGGAAGGACTTACAGAGAACCAGAGAGCGTAATATTGGTTGAAGTCTACGTCTAACAAATTTTACATTCAATTTCACACGTCAATGCAGCCATGGCAAATTTAGCTGCACCGTTCACGTCCCCGAAAAACTTCACTTCTATGCAATTTGTCGTTGCCTCGAAGTGAATAAGATTACCGCAGGTTTTCTGTGTGAACCAAATGCACTATCACAGGCTTTTTTCACAGACAGGTCCAATGGTCTCCCGTCGGAGATAGTCACTTCGTTAGCAATGAAGACGATTGTAAAAGGTTGTTTGGTCATTTGATGACAGTAGAGTTTCTGAACATTCGAGTAACGTGTCTGATGGAAGTACCATTCCGACGTCAGAGGCGACCCCACCAACACTGAACGCACGTGTTTTGATAGATCCCAGAAACGAGTTGTCACATCAGCCAATGAGTAATATAAATCGGAGTCAAAGTGTTGAGATCACAAATTCATTTAGTGACCAGCGCATTTCTTGTCGAAAAGGCTTCTTATTAGGAATACGAACTCACGACAAGACCGTTTAGACCAGCGTTAACAACTATCGGTATAAAAAGAAAACAGTACGTGTGTTCGACTGCTTCAAACATTTCAACTTGATCGCGATCTAGCAATCAGGAGCAGTTCGGGAACACCATAGTAACTCGTTAAGAAAGACAGCATGCCTTTATTATACACAACATAGAAACAAAGAGATCAACCACAAAATCATTCGAATGGTTTTATTTTTAAGAGGTACGCGTAAATTATTCGATTGGGTTTACACTTGTTATTTGGCTTTACCGGACTGGCACTTCCCATCAACTTGTGCATATCTAGCTGGAATATTAGTGCTACAAGAGGAGTTATAGTTAGATGAAGTTAACGACCAAAAGAGAAAATAATTTTATGTTTGGCAGTTAAAAAACGCTTTACACAACTGACGACGTAAAAGAACATATTAAGTGATCCCACCGAAGTTAGTTATGCGTCGAACCGTGCACCCGCTGTGAACTGCAGACATAACAAGAACCGATACGTTTTGAACTTCAGGGGTTCGTTATTCTGACATCGAACATGCGTGTGCCCCAAGATCGACTATCAGGTCATCGGGCCGACAACAGCAGCGTGAACGCGAACGACAGATCAGGCAGCTGTACATGCCAGTTATGTGACACCCAGTCGTATACAGAGCGAAGTCGGTCGCGGTGCGAGCATTATAAGCCCACTTCTGAAGGTAAAGACTGGTTGCCAGGTCAACACGGGTGAAAAAACCGTAGTAGGTCATCAGACAGAGTCGGTGATACCAACACATATTTTGCTCACATTGACTGAACTTGCCAGTAATCCCACTCTCAAGCGCGTACGTCACCACGAGTAGGACTTGTGAACTGTTCACAGGGTTCATGGAGAATGACTTCGTGCTGCCTGTGTACTAAAAAGCTCGTACCAAAAGGTAACAGCGACGACTAAGAAAAGAGAGGTAAGTAGTGCACAAATTGGTCGATCATGCAGATCAGTGAAAAACATGCGAGAAAGCAGACAGTATCACCTAACCTTATTATCCGCCAGTCCCATCCGCAACTATTGAAATCACAGAGACAATAGCCAAAACGCAATGTCAGATGGTGGCAAATTTACCGTTGCCTTTAAATGGGTGTAAGGCATGTATGAACCATCCACTCTGCTCTGATGACAAAGTGGAATGTCAAGACTAGGACGTTTCAAATCCAGCTCCCCTAATTGCACAGATGTGATTCGTTTGAAACTGTGGACCACGCCACTTAAGTGACTAGTACTATATGGTCAGCATACAATATTCCCAAGGACAATAGTGAAAATGCTCATTTGCTTAAGACAATTTCTCATATAAGTGGAGTCCAAAGCACCTCCATTAGTCGTTGAAATGAAAGATACGGGATACCTGCATGCAGTTTACCTTCCACTATGTTTCAAGAATATGGCTTTTCAGTGAGGAAAATATGCAATGTTGCACCCTAAGTTTATCCCGTATGAACTGCAATGATCAAGTGAACAGAAGAGTAAATCGATAACACACCAATAAAAACTCTGAAAACTGAGTCACTTTGTCAAATAATACTTTACGATCTGTGACTGTTAGGCCAATTACACCGCATGCCGACCCAGTGTTTAGTCTATGGTACACTATTAGCCGAGGCAACCAACGGATGAATAAGACTGCGAATTAAGCATGTAATGGCATGATCGTGGGATACATGAAAGCTTTGATTGTTCCGCTGATTAAAGTCAACAAATGTCGCACATTAGCTTGGAAACTTCCAGTTCACTCAAATCGCTAGTTAGAAAAGCTGTCCGATATGAAGACGCGCCAGTAAATTGCTAGTCCGTATCCACACGCGTACTGGCCCCTATAATTATGTTTTTACTCTAGTTTCTTTCTTTTTCACAGAGTTTGTGTACAGCATTTGTTAACATCAATCGCAGTCAGTGGCGATCTGGGACACGGTGAATTCTGGTTAAGCTTAAGACCTCTAATGTATGTATACAAGATTACAGACGTAAGCATGCAACTGTCCACAATAGGCCACCATCCCTAGAATGGTTTTCAGTGAGCTATGCCAGTGATCAGCGGTACGCCATACCTCCTTGTTAAGAATAATCAAGTTTGTTAAATCACCTCTGGTGATTTAGGGTAATTCACTCAGTAAAGCGTACTCGGCAATCCCAATAACGTTCATTCAGACGGTCGGGTTAACGGGACTAAAATCCAAGTCCGAAAAACGTCAGAAAAGGCGATTGAAAGGATTGGAATTTATTCCGCACTATTGAATAAAATTACAATAAAGGTACTATCTCACCTTGAATGTGAATTAACCGGATACACAAATTATCTAGCAAAGGTGTTCAAAATGGAGTAACCAAACACGAGTCCACTAACAGCCACCAGCCAACGGTAAACGAACTCATTAAAACAAGCGGGTACACATGAAAACGAAGATGTGTCAAACAATATCAAGAAGGAAGTTTAAACAGATAAGCAATGTTAGTTATGAAAAAGAAGAAAGCAAACATTTCATGTGCAGTTATGGTACAAAATTCACCACGATTGTTTACTACACACAGCGAAGGCAAATAAAGGCAAATTTAGGATAGGCTCTCTTCAAACAAAGCAAACATGCCTCACCGGATTCATTACTCTGCATCACACCAAACAAAAGACGACAAACGTACCAGACGAACTTCAACAGATCCAACAAAAGTTATCTCACACTCTATGGTGGTTCAAGGAAATCTGAATGGACTGTTTCCGACGAACGCCTGGGAAAACGGTAAGGCTGACTTTTAGCGTATAAACTTCACCCTGGGAGCGTGAATAAGATACATCGAGTGGTTGTGAATACAAGAACAGAAGTCATTGCATTTTCCCAAGTGGACCTCGAAAACAAACCATCTGGAGTTTTATGAATCATCTTGTACACATAACACCCTTTAATGACAGACAAAATTGATTTAAAGAAATCGATGTATATGTACTGCTGAAATCTGCTAGATCTGTTGAGTTAAGTTGCGCTGAGTTTAACATCGCATATATCTGTACAAAGGATGTTATGTGGTCGTGAGAAAACGATCAGAG
Organism: Paragonimus heterotremus; assembly: GCA_013368495.1. Classification (NCBI taxonomy): domain Eukaryota; kingdom Metazoa; phylum Platyhelminthes; class Trematoda; order Plagiorchiida; family Troglotrematidae; genus Paragonimus; species Paragonimus heterotremus. The sequence continues at coordinate 44,436 of LUCH01000676.1, read as the reverse complement.
AGCAGGAAGAAAAACTTGAATGCTCAACCAACAGAGGAGATATGAACACACCGTATGTTCATTCTGTTCGGCCTGGCGTGACCAAGCGGAGAGGAGTGATGTTCATGAAGGGGAACAACAACCGAACGGAGTAAAAATGGAGTGGTGTATTCAGAACAATCGTCGGATGAATACTGTTCAGGTGCATGTGGTTTAATGAATAGTATTGTGACGATGGTGTGGCCAACCGAACAGATGACATCCCAAGGAGTGGACCATTGAGGGAGACAGGCGCCTGCAACACGACTTTAAAAAATCCAAACACCAATGGTTCACATGATCATAGTCACTCAAGGAATAGCTTACGCCGTGAAGTGTGCATGAAACTGGGGAGTGACTCAGCAGGTCAATTACAGAAGAATGATGCAGCGTACAGTTCATTTCATTCCACAGATTCAACAGGAAAGGCGATAGAGTGCAATTTGAACTGTATGATAATCATGTAACGCCTCTGCTTTAAAATGTGGTATCAGTCTCTCTTTAAATTTTGATACAGTAGAAACGATACTTGTCCAGTATTATATTTTGCTACGAATGTTTACATTTGCACCCATTAAACTTGAGCTTCTCGTAGAGTATACGTTTTAAGAGTTTTCAGGTATCAGTCAAATACGAAGATAAACAGCACCCAGGAGAAAATGACATTGTACGACAAAACTCATTAAATGAAATAGACGCTTTGAAACATTGGTTACTCGTTTGTTACAATGGAATGATTCTACAGCCTTGACTAAGAAGATGCCCTACAGGATTACGTTTAAGCAACCAGAAGATAATAGATGTCATCGTCATAATAAGCGAAAAAGAAAGAATAGGACTGAGAGACCTAAAAATCCGCGTAGCGGTGTGAAAACAAAAAATAGCTCGAGAGGTACAAACGCTCACTGACCATATGATGATTGGTCACGTGCTTGTTCTAGGGATCCCAGCCTGAAAACTAGGAGTCTCACTGAAAACAGCTTTCATACTCCGAACTCAGATCACACATTGGCCAGCATACTGATGTTTCCAGTTTAGTTCAGCACATTCGAATGGAAGGCTGTATGATAGATTACTGGTTTGATATAAATAAACCGAAGAAGTGTGTGAAATTGGGTAAATGTACCCGACGATAGACAGAATTCGTCCGTCACAAAACAAACACTCTATTCGTAAGAATCGACACGAACGAACGAGATCATATTAACATTATCGACAGTTTAAGTCAACAAACGATTTGCGAACCCATTCCACCGACACTGACGTAACCTGACGACCTCCAACAGCCCAACCCGAAGAGTTCGGAAATCAGGTTCAAAAATCATGCCGGAAAAAACAAACTAAACCCTTTAATTTGTTTAGGATTCTTCCACCTACCTGTGAGAGATCGCAAGACAATGAGGACATTATGATCTTTTGCAACACATTTTCTCCACATAAGACCACAACGACAGCTTTTGAAGAGGATAATCCGGAGGCATTACTAACTAAGATACTCAATAAACTTCCACCGCGGGTTTATTATAAAGGTTTTAGCTGATCATATCAAAAAGAGCTGTGATGAAACCATAACAACAAATCGTGCATCTTTGATGTTCACAGCTTTCGGAAGCTATCTGCACTTAGCATTGGGATTATACCTAGCCCCGGTTACTTGATCAACTACGATGGGAGTAAAAATCACGATAATAACGACTGCTAAGTAAAGTCCACGTGTCAAACAACGTTGTGGGATGCAAATTGAGTTGGGATACTCTCGTTTCTGGAAATCAGCAACGTACAATAATATATTGGGAGGAATTTTGCTAGCATTGAGTGTAACAAAAATGTGTGAAACAGTCATACTCTAACAGAACAAAGCAGAAAGCGGATACAGTTCTATGGAATTCAAGTTGGAATAGCCTGTGTACATTCCATAATCATACTTGAGAACCTTCGGAAACGATTGGCCCGACCGGTGTACACAAATGACAATCTACAGTTAGGCAGCCCAACTAAAGGCGATAACGGAGCACCATAAGCAGTACAAGTGTACCATCTAACAGGGGCAAATCCGGACGATGAGGTAAAGTTTCCATTCGAGGCGATAAAAATATATCTTACTGGCTTTCTCCACAGATATACAATCAGTTCACAACCTCCTAGCATGATATGAGCATCATAAATGTTAGATGAAGCGCTAGGTCGTAGAGCTTAACCAGCAAAGCGTTCCGGAAATCACAATACGTGGACGCATTCCAGTTTCTCAAGACACCACATATCTAACGGATCACAGATACCGATAGACAGTAATATTAGTCTGATAGCACCAAAACGATAGGGAGGTTGCATAAATTCGCAGAGCGTGGTAACAAAACCGCATACCTCTGAATTGACTGAGTTCAAGTGCGATTTACGTGGTTGAATAAAATACGTTTCCATCGTTGTGTTAGGTGAATTTGAAGACGGTTCCGCTACGCCCGTAGTGGTAGGCTTCGTCTGCCCACCGACACTGTGTGGAACCGGAAAACCGAGAACTGGTCCAGCCTCACCTCGGAATCCTTCAGGAAGTTGATTGAAAGTGGCACGAGACGCAAGTACACGTCTTCGGATTGCACAAAAGGTAGATAAAAAGAAGAAGAATAACAACCAACCGCAGGAACTAGTGTGATAACCACTCATTTGGTAGCCGGATTCAGATACCGTAAAAGAAAATGTAACCGAAGCAGGCGAACAAAACTTACCCAAATCTAGAAGCAGCCTGTCGCAGATGACTCGTATAGGTTACATCATCACCAGTTAGATCGAAGCCAAGCCGAGAACGACCAAGTACGGCGGCGTAGGCTGTTCCTGTGTGCACAGCCACCTTCAGCTCCAGTTGTACGTTCGCCATTTCTGCCAGTTCACTGAACATTGAATAAATGTCAACATGTCGGTATTTGACAAACGTTACTGTGAATACGCATATTTTGGATGAGGCACTGATTAAAAAAGTGTGATCATGTGTGATAAAAAAGCGTGTACAACACGTAACCACAACTTCAAGCTGCGGGGATCCTCAGGGTGCACTTCTATTCCACTGTCATCTACTTTGTAAGTAAAAACTCTTACGGTATGCTCCGGCGTCAATGTATGGAAATATGCTGATAATGTGGTTCGCGATTTTAAAAGCACCGACCAGGACATAACTTTACAAAATGGGCCAACACAAACAGTAGAGTGGTAAGAAACCTGTCAAAGAGAGTGAGCGAAAAAAGTGTTTAGACGGTTTTTCACATTCAACGCCAATATCCGTTGGATCAACTGTCATACTGAATTCCAAATTGGGTAAACATTCCGGAGTTTCATTTTTCATGAACTCTGTTAGTCACATAATGTTTTTGCAGTCTCGTTGAAAATTCAAATTTGACTTACTCTGTTTCATCTTACAAAATGCCCGTCACGGGTAGTGTGTTACCCCATTGGCTATAGAATCCTCCGATTACATTTACAAGGCTTACAGCAAGAGTATTTTGTCGCACGATTGCGCATTCGAGTTCAAACACATACATTTTTTTGTTGACATATAAAGAAGAGATGGTTTAATCCAACGAAAACTGTGCAAAAAACAGATTTGCAATGGTCTGGTTGCCCGATCGTCTCGAAATGGAGACACAGTTACTGTTTGTTAACTCCAATCGATCATTACTCACAAGCGAAAGTGGTTGAGTGTTCACATATGATAATTCGGTCGTGCCTAACGTGAGGCCAATGGCACAGTGGTAAACACGGTTGCCTCATGAACAGCGTGTCCGTGGTTCAAGTCCCAGCTTCAGTGGCAATGGAATGCATTACTAACGAGCTCTAATGAGAGCAAAACTCGAGTTTGGTGCTTCTTTTCGAAAGGAGCCGACTGAAAGGTCTATGGGGATGTGACAGCTGCGATCAATTGTGGGTGATGTTCAACATGGAATTAACCAAATCCCCGACTATTCATCAGCATATAAATATAGTTAGTTTCTGTCTCGCACACTATGTTTGCGAAAAACAAAGTAATCATAGATTCAAAAAACGGTTGGTCGGTAGTTAGAGTCACAAATTCCTCCTGCAACTTCCAATTGCAACAGTATAAATTTATAGATTGACAGCCGTGCGGATTTTAACTGTTTCGTATAAGCATCATGTCTATTGTCGGAACGTCCACTCATCACACAGGATAAAAACACTGTTGTTATTGACTTTTTCCGTACAGAAAAGTGAGAAACGCATCATAAAACAAACCCGAAGCGCAGTTTCAGTGGTTCGACAGAATCACAAGATGGCGGAAGGGTTGCGTGATTATAGGTAAAGAAAAACTTGATCCGCTCACTGTGAGGCGTTGCGCGTCGTATTGATTAACTCGAAACCGCCAAGAACCCAAGCTATAGTACTCAGAAACACGGCTTGAAGTTGAAATGATGATGATGGCGAGGAAAACAACATCAGACATTAGTGGATTGCAGCTGATGGCATGTATGTACCCGAACAATTTTATTTTCTTCGACATCTATCAAGTTCCTGTTGAGGCAAATAATAACTGGAACTATGGTGTTACTATATCGGCCCCGGAGTTGACGTCTACGTATACACGTGTAGTCAAAATGGCAAGACATGAATACACACAATTGGACAGAATCCCATTCTATTTACATGACCCTGGTCTTATTTCTTCTAGAATACAGAGTTCGATCATAGCGACAGACTAAGCAAAACAGGAGCGGCGCTAGCCACGTATTGTATGAAGGGAATATGTGAAAAACTGCGACTCGTGGAACGTTCAAACGTTCCATGAGTGATAATTCCGTGACGGTTAATTCAATGGATAAAAGCAGAAAAGAGCTGTCAGCTCCGCAGGTAGCGTAGACATTAGCGTATGACACTGATAAATGCAGTCTTGAGTGCACTGACTACCTTCAACAGGTAGGTCATCAACACACTCTTGATAAACCGTCAGTGAAAATGAAGGCAGAGTGCTGACTATAACTAACTTGTTTCTACCGTCGAGATTCGTACAAATCAACAATCATTTCATAAAACATTTCCTGTCCCTTAAGGAATTTCGACACGAGCTGGCTATTGCCTCTCCTGGTCTTGAGTGTGTCTGGGTTTAATTTATCCATGAAGCTTTCCATGATTCTTTCAATGCTCATCATCATCATTATCATCATAACTGTCATGATACTGACCAAAAGGTACTGTGACTCGGGCCATCACTCGTCTCAACAGTGACGTGGAATATCCTAGAAAAAAACGTTACTAAGTAGGTTGAAACTTATCCAAAAAAAATCAGGCGGAAGAACTAGAAATGATATGGATACAGGTACGCCATTGACTGCAACATACCGCCACCTCGCACAACGTCTCTATCCAGCGAATTAGGGTGATCACGAGGACCCCATCCAGGCAGGCGCCACCTATCCACTTTGTTCAATGGAGCAGTCAGGATCTTCCTATTTCGTGACCGCGATTCTGCTTGACCACCACGCGGTTTTACCCAGCTGTCGGCGACCTCAGCATATAATGCCCGGTACGGTAAACGATCAGATGACATACTGAGTACGTGACTTAACCATCACAAGCTGTGCACCGTGAGTAGTTGATCAACTGAAGTAAAAAGCACTTAGCTTCCACATCCTATGAAAACTGGAGTAACTAAAATGCACATACTTCAGCAACGTAGGTGACCAAAGTCCTGCCTCAAGTTTCCTCTCGACCCATTCGTTTAAGTAGTTTGGCTGTGTTACTTATAAAATGGGATTAGAGAAATTTCACTCTGGTCAACTACCTAAATAAACCAGCTGTTCTTCAAAGTTCTCTCTTCTAATGTTTCCTCTTAGAGGTGTGTGTGTGTGTGTGTGTGTGTGTGTGTGTGTGTGTGTGTGTGTGGAACCACGAATAAAGCAGCGAAAAACCTTATTTGATGAGAAGTGTACCGATATGCTCTGGCTTCGGTCACCGTTGTTGTGTGAGAAAATGAAATCCGTCTGAAAGTCCCGTTTATTTCAAATTCAAATAAATTGTTGAACATAGTTTCTTATTGTCGAATGGAGTTATAACCGAGAGTCAAGAAGAAAGTTATTCGCCATTTCTACATTACTGCATCCACAACAACACCATCAAGCAATACTATGACGCCATCAAATTATCGGAGATAAAACAGAGCAGATATAAGCTGCATCTATAAGTCATGATTGGCAATCAGTCTGGAAAAGAAAAAATCAAACTCTAGAGTGCCCAAGGTGTTGGAAAAAGTCTGTGAGATAGGCTCACTACAGTTCCTTATTGTTAAGTCGTTGATGAGCAAGGGCAGGGAACGGTTTTACGTGGTACTCACATCGTTCGACTCGATCTTATAGTAGCATAACAGTAACTTAAGTAGTATAACAAAAAGTGATTTGATTGGGATCGCTCATCTTAGTTGGCTACCAGTGCAGGAGAGGATGATAATTCTGGACAGAGTCGGAATGCGTAGATCATTAGAGTCCACACACATGTGCATATCCATCAACTGGGCCCCAGTTGCCCGATTCTGAAAATACTTATTGAAAAAAGATTACGAAATAAACCCTCAATAGAGCGATCCGTTTCAACATTTTTTTAAAGAAAACACTATAGAGCCGTAATAACAAAATGCCAACTAGACATGCCTACTTCTGTGAACATATGAAAAAAATACCCGGATAGGAATAAATCAATGGAATTCAGATGAACATCGGTTCAGGCGACATATAAAATGTAGTTAAAACAAATATATAGACGACTTTCAGCCTGACCAGAAGGTACTGAGGCTCAGATCACTGTCAACTACAATAATGAAGAGGAAAACACCTGCAGAATGTTTGAAGGAAATATTGATCGTGTGAACGCATACCCACCATAGATTGAATAACGTTTCGACCCAGAAATCAGACCTATCAAAAACAAAAGCACACAGGAGCTTTGTAGTAACAACACTCAACTACAAACCATTCGATTTCTGTGAATCCCTTTGCTTAAGATTCAGCAGTCTGAAAATAACTGGCCCTCGTGGTGTGCAGACTTGAAACTTGACTAATCAGTCAAGCGACAGCCTCCTATTTTGCTAAAGGGAACAGATGAGGTTTTACGATTTTCGAAATGCGATCAATGTTGGTTAAAGATTCCCTCAACATCGTCGAATGACATGCTTAAACCTGTACACACACAATCCATTAGGCTGGATGTAGTAGGAAGTAATACCACGATTACTCTGTGAAACCCATATAATTACAACAGCTAACTTTACATACATCATGTTGTTTCCTGTCAAAAATGTAAGGCAATCCATGAATACAACTGTATCTAGTTTCTAAACAGAGAAATAAATCGAAGGGGAAGCTGGGGCCCTCGTGACTCACAGAGTCGGTGACTTGAGACGTTAGGTGAGATGGCGACTAACCGAGCTCAATAGCGTCAGTGTTGTTGTTGTTTGTCCGAGCTGTCTGTTAAGTGAGCGCACTTAATGACGTGGGGCAGTGAAAGCTGTAAGGAAGCTGTCTTGTTGATGACGCCTTACTCTCACTTAAAGCTCGGTTGTTCGTTTGCATCTTGATGCTAAATGTTTGAATATGGACCTAAATGTTTTTTAGTAGTTAGGTCCCTTCCTGTCCTCTTCTTATTTTTCCTTCCCTCATTCTATGCAGGGTTTGCTTTTTTATTCAGGGTTGTGTGGCAGTTAGCCATCAGTGAACCATTGATGTGTTGCCGTCTATGATTATGATGATGTACCAGCTGACAAATACATAATCGAATAGTGGTTAAGTGAAAAATATGGGCAGAAAAATCGTTGAGACTCATCTACAAACGCGTCCTGAAATTTCCATTTTGAGAAGCTGTCTAGCTGGACTACTGCATCATGACCGTGGGAAATTAACTTTCCTGTATATTCGGTCAATTTTCATTATTTTATTCATTGTTCCTGTATTTTTGGTGCCAAATCACAGCATACAACAATACATGAACGATAGACTACCTTTGTCCGAACGCACCGCTGCAAGTTACACCGCGTCTCACGCGTTATTTAAACAGCTTCTTGATTTTTTATACTGTCCAATATGAACTGTTTTTCATAAGATTTATTGCTAATAAAGGGTAACTAAAGATTTCTGAGCGTTGCAGACTTATTCGCAAGTCTATTCAGTGACAAAGGCTATATTCAGTTTACTGTAGTATCAGATATTTACGCTATTGGAGGCTTGCGATATATGGTGTGTAGCTGCCCAGATAGTGCGTTAGAACAAGCTACCGGTTGGATTCGAACCATCGACAGAAACATCATACCGAAACACGGCAAGCGCTTTACCAGTTGAGCTACGAGTCCGGAAATGTCACATTTGGACATCACATTTGATCACCTGTGTATGGACACGAATCATAGTTGAGGTTATTGAACGGCAAATCACTTTATCACAAAAAAGTGAGCGGGAACGGATTATCTGTTGAATGGTAGACAAGTTTGAGCGAGTACGCCTCAGGGAAAACAATGCGTGATACACACATAGGCCGAGATCTAAACAATAGGATGGGTTTACTAATGAGTAGTTTGGCATGTTGATGATTTTAGATGAGACCCAACTGTGAAAAGTCAGGACTTCGGCTGGATTCGAATCAGCGACAGAAACACCATGCATCTACGCGGCAAGCGCTCTACCAGCTGAGCTACAAAGCCACGCTGAAAGCTCAAAAATTCCACATTTGGACTCGGTTACCTACCCGTCCCACTGTCTCATATGGAATCCACCAAATGATCCAGGGGATCGACTACCCCGGGAGAATTTCTTGAACAGCTCATGCTGGAATCCACCAACGTCACTGTTGAGCATAGAAATTGTATTACTAATGAGTAGTTTGGCAGATTGATGTTCGAGAAATCCTGCCGGGGTAGTCGATCCCCTGGATCATTTGGTGGATTCTATAAAAGACAGTGGGACGGGTGGGTAACCGAGTCTAAATGTGAAATTTCCGAGCTCCTGGCGTGGCTTCGTAGCTCAGCTGGTAGAGCGCTTGCCGCGTAGATGCATGGTGTTTCTGTCGCTGATTCGAATCCAGCCGAAGTCCTGATTTTTCACAGTTGGGTCTCATCTAAAATAGGACGGGAATTAACTAATATATGCATCGAACCGTTTGGAACAATCACGCTTAATAGTTTGATCATCGTTTTTGATTCCCATAATATGTTCGGACTCTCATTCTCCGAGAATAATGTGCCGAATTCAACTATGAACGAAAGTTGTGGATTAATCGTCGTAATAACACAATTTATTAAGTTCCATCGAGAAGTACGAGGAGACTTGTAGTCCATCGGTTTGTGCTCAATCGGAAACTGTAACCATATTATTGTTGAGCGTTAAATAGACGTACAAAGCAACCCACAGTGATTCTCCAGAGAAACCGTACCCGGTGGGAGGTCGGCTTCGAGTGTTACCGATAAAAGTATAATCCACTGCCACATCTCCCTTGAACCGACTAGAGCAACATGCAACCTGGTTTACAGTAATTCCCAGACGGGACGCAGCATACTAAAGATAATCACACAAACATACATAACATATCGGACCAAGGGAATGGTGTGAACATTCACTCGTTGTGTGCATGCACGCACACAATTGTGTTGTGTCTGGAGAGCAGGTGAGACACAAAGGATAGTGACGGGTTTTCGTCTAGATGGTGAGGTTTGAGGTCAAACCAGCGGGTTTCTAAACAGGCCACGAATCGACGAAAGACAACCGTTAGGATGCTTGATGGGCAGAACAAAGCAGTTTTATTATCCACACAGTAGTGCAATTGCTGACGTTTGATCTAGCAGAAGAATAAAAATAAATTCGATAAAGGGAAACGGGTGGAGTGAAGATGGTGAAACAACTAACTTGACAATACGGAGCATTGTCAGTCCGAAATCCACACAGCAGCGCGCATGGTCTACACGCGTCTCCGGGTAGCCAGCAATGCATAGGTACTCCACTGAATTTAGGCGAACGCGATAGCAACCCTGCGCTCGTGCGATCCGATCGAAACAGCCGAATAACTCATTGACGACGAGAGCGAATTGTTGCGTGGCCGCCGACTGAGTGGGTGAGCAGGCCACAACAGAGGCGAGAGACGACAAGCCAACCAGTTCTGCACTCAAAAAACTGAGCATGCAGGAGAATAGAAAAAGCAGGGATTTGGTGACTTCGAAAGGAACAGGAAAACGAAACTAACAAAAATGCGATACGAAAATAGATCCTAGTGGTTGACGTAAACAGTGTTCCATACCACATTATCCTAGAACTGACATGTACCCACAAGTATTACGACTTCGACTGTCGCCGATCATGAACAACAAAAAAACACTCGCAACACAGATGAGAATACAACGCAAGCTCAAATGGCACAGTGAGCACTAGCGAGCATGAATGCATACTACTGACATGGCCGCAAGAGCCCTTAACGACAGACGTAGACGATTGGGCTAGGCCTAGTCTAATAGAGCGGGTCGCACGATCTTCCACAGTACAGTGAACAAGACCTCAATAGCCCGTGACCACATCGTCGTTTGGTTGCTCAGCTGACATCTGGCAAACTGTGTTTGAAGAACTCGGTGAAGACAAACGTGGGCCATCCATTTCTCGACCTCGGTTATTGGTCACGAAAATGAAATTTTGTTAAGCAAGGGTTGACAGGTTATTGGTCACACCAATAGAACACCAGATATAGGTTAACTGATAGAGAGAGTAGTCGTGGAAAAACGAGCTCTCCTAGAAATCTTTCAAGTCACTAAATTCAACACTGGAAAACAGAATAATTTCGCAACACTACAAATAACGAAGGTTGATTGTTATTCATGCGAACCCCATGGAGGATTAACCAGTCTCATGATCACAGTGAAAAAACCAGCCGGGAAAACCACTGAATCGAACCATGGTTTGCAAAAACAGCAGCGTAAATCCGACCGACGGGAAGAAACAAAAACGACTTGTGAACAAAAATTACACGAACTGAGCAGCATCAGTCGAGATGCACTCTTCATACAAGTGTGCAAGGGTGGGATACGGGAGGTGTGTGCGAGATGAAGAAGACTGATAGCCCTGAGACCTAAGGTAATAAAACCTGGAGCCGCTAATTCACAGTTCCCACGATCAGCAAACCGTCTGAGATGACAGTTGTCGTATTCAGTCACAGAGTACGAATGGTTATGCGTACACGTGTATTTGACACAAGTAACATACGCATCAATCAACAAACAAAGTGCGTGAGACATAAGACAAAACAAAGTACATAAAACAATGTCACAGTCGTCATTGTGGCGGTTCAGGACCGTGTTAGCCCGGAGAAGAACTGCCGGTTCATACAACTCTGCACGTCTAATAAAAGCGGCACAGTGGGATGTGTAAACTGTCCAGTGTAAATTTCTTAATGACTCTACGGCTGTTAAACATCAAGTGAAGATGATGCTAGTACATACTGATATACTCATGACCATGGGGTAGAACCCAGGCTATCTGAAACGTTTACGTTTAGGCTGCAGAAGAGGAATGATGAAATCAAACGCGTAGCCAGAGAAGTATTCCGGAAGATTATCGTTCTCTAGTGCATGACCCAATGCCCAGGCTATACATGATTGTAGCGTTATATATATATATATATATATATATATATATATATATATATATAAAGGCTGCTAACTACAACATATGACCACTACGGGAGACGGTGTGGATGCCTGAGTTGCATTCATGTTAGTAGACGGCCACGCTTGATAATGTTGTGCTTAGAGGACAATGTTTTCATAGTTTGCGATCACGTGAATGTCGTAGGTTACTCTCCGAAAACAGTACGCTTGAGTTGGTTCCACGTCAGAAGGAATCACTCATTCTAACAACACCGTATTCATAAATGACTGCACAGGACAAGCTACATCAAAAGATACATCGGTAGCCGATGTAACTAAGCCTATTTATAAGAGCTAGCATTCGACAATACTGAAGGAAGGAAATCATCAAAAAAAATCTATCCATAATCGTTAACAAGGATTTATGATTTAGCAAGAAGTAATCAAAAAACGTCGCGGTAAACCGAACTGTGGTGGTCACCAAAATGCAACTCTCACAAGGTTTGCATACTCAGTTGTAGGCGATCGATCAATCTTACAATATGGCGTGTTAACATTCCAGCAAAACGGACAATCAACTGAAGCTATTAAGTGACACTTAGGTCCGTTTGAGCAGTTCGGCACAGAAAACCGCCATTCAGTCAAAGGAACGGCATACAAAGAATGCGGAAGCAATCATCCAAATTTTGGACATGTCAGAGGCACACAACGGCCAGTCAAATGAAATTGTGAGTTGTAAGCAAACGCTTCCTGTCGTTTTACCGACGAGAGAATGAGGCGCAGAGAAGAGTTATCAAGTGCATAGATCAGATAGAAATTGAGTACACACAGTTGCAACACAACCGATCGAGTACGAAGTCTGTTGTGGGTGACTATGCCTTTGAAACTAGAACGGGTGCACCACTCGAGGCACAGTCGACCAGATATTCACAGTATGCCTGTCTCATAGCGTGGACCACCGACAACTGGCAGTCGTTCGCTAAATTTTCGATAAGAATGCCATTAGATACCATGTCCGCCGACCCGCCAATCAAAAGTATCTGGACTGTCATTGGATTCATCCAGCAGGCAGTACACACATAAGAGTACATTGACATTCGGCAGTACTTAGTTTAGCAAAACGTCGTTCAATAAGACATGATCTTTACTGTCCGATTCGAACGGTTTTACGCCACGCGAGCGCTCGCGTTTATGAACCGAAATTATAATTCACAATGCAGCCAGGTTTCCATTTAACCGCCATGTACACGTCTGTCTAGTTTTGTGTATGTGGCTGGCGCTTTCTGTCGAGTTTTGCTGGCCATTTCATGCATGCTGATCCGATTTCGTTGAGTATTGGCCCGTTTAGTCGATCGTGTTATCTACAATCCACCCGCTGTAGGCTTTGGTCATAGCTCACCACCGCGTAGAGATACTCCAATGAGTACTGGAATAGTCGTGCCTTCGATTTGGTCATCCATCCAAATGTGTGTGATGAAACACCTCTCAGGAATAAAACAGAAGAATAAATTGCGAACTCAGCTGACTGTTACCTGTTGGAATGACGTTCCGCACCTGGTACCATCCAGTTTATCATCTAATTAAGGGAATTTCGTGTGCCAGATGCCATTGAGCATCACACTACTGTTAGACTTATGACATTAGAACCTGAGCGTTACTTCAATAGATAGAATATTTTAATTAGTTTTTAGAATGTTTTTAACACAACGTTTATTCGCTACCGGCAAATAACTGTTGCTCGAGGAAAGTAACGTTCTGCCCCTGAGGGGAAATATGGGAACACAAGAAGTACATACTTAGAAATTGGAGTGATCCAAACTTCTGAAAATGACATCTGAGTGACCTCCAGTCAAGTACTGACAAGTTGATATGATTGCGACATGTCCAAACATTGTATGAACAAAGATGTAGCTTTACATGACCATATTAAATAATGCGGGTAGCCACCATTGTTGAGTTTAGTGGTCACGTAGTGCACGTGTACTGATCGGGAAAATAAGCTGACACTGTTTGGAAACCAATATTCAAGGGGAATACGGTATGCCGTGTATTCAGTAGCACAGAGCCCAGACTGTTTCCAGAAGGTTGTCGACTGATGCGTCACAGCATATGAGTAAAAAGGTTGACATCCGGGTTCTCGTCTACTTACCACACAGATCGGCTAGATAAAAACAGGTTTAACAAACTTAGAGAGAAGCACTGGGGATAACAAAGGCATGACATGATCGGACCATCTCGAGCAAATATTAAAAAATAAGTAATCTGCGCTGTTTGTTAATACTCCCTGATTGAATAACCACACAACAGTCCACTTCACGACTAGGTTGCAACGGTTACGTCGTTGTTTGTAACGACGCAAATAGCATTAGATGCACATTTTCAAACCAACATGATAAGACGGGATTAGAACCTGTTTTATCTCACTAGATGGGGATAGACTTAACAAGACTGTACCAAGTAAAGAGAGTGTAATCAGATAAAATTGTCCATTGGACCATCTGTCATAAGAACATCAATGATACAAGATGATCATAATGATTCCTGTTAATATGGAGAGGCTAAAGCGTGAGTTCGTAGCACATACACTCGTATAGTGTAAATGTAAAGTATGACCATCAAATGCTTAGAGTATTGACAAATTGCCAGTCTCCAATCACTACTGTCGCTGAAGTATTGCCCTCATAGCTAACGTGTTGTGATAAGGATGGTCCATGTTACTTCAAAACACAAAAACAGGAAACTAATAAGCCAATACACTTCACAACATCAATTCTGGTGGCTCAGGAGTTTATAATGAGCGCACAACCACCGCGTGTTCACTCGGGAATAGACAGAAGGGGGATAGATAGATAGATAACCTTAGTGAAGAGTTTCCAGTCAACAAGACCTATTTTCAATGTCGATTTTCCTTCCCTAATTGTAGAATGTACGCAAAGATTCGCTGCGACAGACAATTGTGCAAACTGATGCGAAGCTACTCGGTATTTCTGTAGTCTATATTGCCATGTACATGCAAATGGTTGAGAACAGAAAACGGCCCGCTGCCAAGGCCCGTCTGTATAAGTATGCGGTATTTGACAAGCATGACAACTGTTATTGAAGGGCCAAAAACGATCCTATTTGAACGGAAGGTCGTTTCCACAATCCGTGGATGATGAGATATACACGATGCGCATATGTCTCTCACCGCACATTCTTTGGTATGAAAATAACGGGCGTGTTTGCCGCTGTTAGTCGGAGGCCTCGTCATCTATAGCACAGGTGAAAGCTAATCAATACAAGTGGCCTATTTATGTATCCGATCAGATCGTACATCTGATTGAACGATAAAAGCTATCACATCAAATAGGTTCTATTAACCCTATATACAGTTATCACTAACGCAGAAATAATTCGTTTGAACACTTAAAATTGAGACTCGTAGATATAAACTACCTGATTTTACTGTTGAAATCGACGAACATCGTGATACACTGCTCGCACCAAGCGATGCTTTTAGCGCCGTCTGATCAATGATGGAAACAATGCGTAGGCGTTTCCGCACAATGTAATCTCGTCAAGTCAATTTGCAAACAAATAAGATTTGATTTACAAATAGTGTTACTAATTCCTAACAGGGCAGTAACACCTGTTGCGAATCGATTGTCAACTGTTCGGTTCGATCATGAATAATCTTTTTTGCTTGGTATTCTGACAGTCTGGAAATCATCAGTAATAAAAAATCGAGGAACCAATCTTTACAAATGTTCTCCGAATTTCCGAAGTCTATGAATCGCAGTCTTCTAACAATCAAACTTGGACGGAATCAGTAGCTTGACACACAGAGTTAACATTTAAAATCACTTTCACAGGAATGTATTAGTTAGAGTACTATCTCGCTGACGTATCGGTAAGATAACAACCGATCTTAGACAATGAGTCCCTATTCCAGTCACAAGGAAGAAAAGGTGAGACGATGGACTAAGCCACTAGGGTCGAGCCCGATGTCAATAAGACTACACACCGTCAAACTTCACGCCACGCATTACGTATAAACAACTGACTAGTAGTCTGTGTAAAACATGTAGGTAATATACACATATACAGTGAGAATAGGGGTTGAAACGAGAAATTTTGCTACAAAGTCGTAGACATTTGTGTGGCGAATGGACAAATTACAGCCAATCACACAAAAGACGACGATCATCGTCGTCAGTGCATACACAAAACGCGTAAGACGAAAACACAGGGTGGGCAGATTGAGGAAGAGATGTGTTTAACAAAAGTGTTCAACGTCTTTATCAGTTTGACATGAAAATGTACGTTCAGTGAGCTACTAATGAAGGGAAACTAGTCCATCAGATGGTAATTGCAAGATTGGAAATATGAGAGACAGAACAACGTTGCTTGTAAAAGTGCAACATAACGGAGTTAAAGAGAAAAGAATAAATGTTTATGGGCAAGACATGAATAAAGGGAAAACTTGCCCATCTTTCAACCATAGAGGCCAAACTGATACACACGCGACCAAACATAGTCGAGCAAACAGAAACTTGATAACCGTTGTGCAAGCAGAAAAACGATGAAGAAAGGATCGATTCCGAACCTCATGACACATATCAACAAGTATCAATACTCATACAGGTCCATTGTGTACTAGACTAAACGTACACCATCATCACAACGCTTTCGAAGGCACACTAAGGAAGGACTGCACTGATCATGCTAATGCAATGAAACGTCCACTGATTATCGCATTGGACTCTACACTTTGTGTGAACAGCTTGTTATTGCACAATCGAGAATCCTGATAAGATTCTAATCGGGGTTATTACGGCATATTGAATTTGATCAACCAGCCTCGTCAGTACAGTACCGTTTATAACCACCAACCTCATAAGCAACGTTCGTGAGTGATCCTGATGTACACAATAACTATTCGATTCGGATACGTATGAAACAGAGCGCCCACTAAAGCTTGATATGCAATTTTTTGTTCGGTTCTTTGAACAACGGTGATTCCAATCAGCAGGATGTATTGGTGACGCTTTCAAATAACACCAAATTTCAGGGCATCAAGTGCCAACAGAGGGTGGGCTGTTGAGCACCACAACAAATCAGATCCACAGAACTACAAGCGTGAAACTCAATTCAAACACACTAACTTTGTTATTCATCCTGTTCAACGTCTTGAAAGCCTTTCATAGAATGATCAAACAGGACAAGAGCATATGTATGTTCCAAGTCGGTCAGCACTGAGCCAATGAGAAAATAGTCTCGAAGACCACTGCATTTCCCAAGCGTACCCTCAAGAATGTAGTCCATGAAATAAACGAACAGAAACAGACATCGGACACACCCAGTGAATACAATTATTGAGGTAGTTGTCCATACACCCTCGCCCTACTTGCAAAGTGGGCACGCAATGAGGCCGGCAGAATCACACAATTCAAGAGGACTTCCTTTCAGATTAAGACAATTCCAGAGATTGTAAAGAGTAATCGAATCGAAGGCAACCTTTAGATCCGAAAACATCAGGATCTTCGGTTGTCCAAAAGAGTTCAGTACCTGCTGAGAGGTAAAAGTGTGATCAATGCACCCAAAATGGGTCGGAATTCCGCATACTACTCACGTGGCTGAAGTTCCATACGTTTGGTGAGCCGACGTAGTATAAGGCTCCTAGGTAGCTTGGATGTGATAACGACTAGATCTACGTACCTGTGATTGGCATATGGACTTCGGGCTATCTTTGTGCAAACGGGAATGGCTGCTGATAAGCCCTGACACCGAGGTACCTTTCAGATTTTCCAAACCGACTCAAGAAGTGTTGTCAGTCTTGATATCAACATCCCTCTATCATTCTTGAAGGCATGGAGATCTAGCTCAGCAACTTTGAAACGCTACAATAAGTTAAGCTTCCAACGGAAAATCGGTTGAAAAGAAACATCGGACCCTCCAGAATCCGTCGTTTATAGGAACAGATTCAGACCAGCTGACCTTTTCTTCAAAATATTCAGCCTATCTATCAAGTCGACTTTTGTTTGATAATAAACAAATCATACTGTTAAAATATGACCCCATCAATACAAACCCGGTCGTCAACGAAATAACGATTTAGGGACGATGACAATCTACTAATCCCAGATAAAAGGGTTAGTTCTGTCCCCTTCGAGCGATCGATCAGATGCTGTTTACGGGTTATGCACAAGCTTTAAGCTAAGTCACGTTTCGGTTCGCGTCGGTCGTTGTCATACCTAGAACTATGGGCAACAGAGAAACGCGTGCTGAGAAGGTTCATCGAAATGACAGGAATCTAACTCTGTTGTAACTGCACGGTCCTTCTGAAGCATATTTCCAAGCATGTTTTCATAGTGGCTACGACAATCAACTTGTCTCAATTTCTCTCGTACAGTCAATTTCTTCGCCAATGCCACATAATGAACGATCCTTGTACTACGTTAGCCCAAATTACAGTTCGTTATCAGGCATTTAGGAGACAAGCAGGTAAAACAGCATAAGTCGAGTCAAGGCGGTTGATTCAGAATGTACGACAGTCTTTAACAGAGTAGCATCACCTGTAACCGACTACTATGATTGATTTCCATCCATGACTGAGGTGCTTGGAAGGGCCTTTATATGATGACACATCGTGCGATGAAATGTTGGGATCAAAATGTAGGGACCGTGAGATGAGCATACTTGCAGTAGACCCTCATCATTTTCACTACATTGCACAGGACACCGAACAAACAAACCAGCCATTTCACTGATGTAGACAGACGACCAAGTTGGGCAATCAGATCGCCAGATGAATGTCTGGTCTGCTTCAGAAGGTCGATCAGCAAATCTCGGAGCGCCCTTCTGGCAGCATCTGAATAGGTTGTGTGAAGATTTTGATTGATGTGATGTCGGACATAAAGCAGGCGATTGTTCACCGGAATCTAACCGCGCAAGTATTGTTATGCGTCGGAACTCACTGTGATTCGCACTCCTACATGAATACGAGACTGAGCTCTGGCGTCACCGAAAATCCCAAGAAAGAAGCACTTGAATGGATGATAACAAAGAGGTGAGCTCAAACAAATAACGGTGCCAGAGTTGCATATTTGGATTTCAGTCTCAGTAAGCATCAAGCTTCAATTTCGGAAGGGTATACTCCAGAACAACTTGCTGCGGTCAGACAGCGCAGGCATTCAAGGCACCAGTGTTTATCAGTTGCGTGGCATTACTAAACTGTTATCACACGAATATACAGAGGAGAGAAATAATGGAGGAGCAGAACAAAACGGAAAATCAGTAACGGTTGGACAATGTGACTGTTTGGAGATCGATAATCTTTGATACACTTCAGTTGTTTGTAACAGAAGAAGGTTATCCTGAGGGATCCCACTTCAAGACTCTTGACGCTATGGTCCGACCTGTAAGACACCAGGATATAGGACTTTCTTGGGGGAACCTCTCCGAGGTTAATAGCTTAATTGTCTGACTCATTCGGCAACGATGAGCTGGCCTAGCTAAAAAGCGTAATGCAGAAGGACAAATGTGTGCTTCTGATTACCGCTGAATGCATTGGAAGTATTCAAAGATACAACGGACTCCTGGATGACAACGAAGATTCCTCATGCGTACTGAAGAATACGTCGGTGGTCAAAATTAATCTCCTGGTGACCTAAGTTACGTTTTTTTTAGAAGGGGCCCTATTCATTACCTTTCTACATTATCTGAAAGACAGCAGTGCTGCAATCACAGAATCGGTCCAGCTGTATACTCATATGGGTTGATTATCAGACTCGAATCTGGATAATAGTATCACCTCTTGATTCTGATAAAACAGTGTAATTAGGAGAGTAAGCAAAATTCGGCGTACATCGGGATTTCAAGTTGTGACTTCGTAGTACACAAGAATTGAAAATGTAGATTAGAATTATACTACATCATATGCATAGCGAATACAAAAACAGCCAAATAGCATTGGCCTGGTCGTGATATTCCTGGCGGTATGTTTTCGTACTATCATGTGTAAGGACGGTATCAACTGGATAACATACTCCAGTACAAATGCTCGCAACTGTGCGCTGACGATATACTGAGAAATGTCAGCGTAAAAAATTCCGTCTCGTCTGATATCCATTCTCCTGCATTTACAATGTGAAGTTTGGTACCATAATCTTTCAAATTTCCCCACTAAATGATACCTCAAATTCTCTTAACCGCAGCCCTACAGTTCCCTTTCAGCAAATCGGACAGTTTCAAATCACGACCAGAGGCAGTCTTCAATGACAGCACTTACAGCAACGGTCTGCCAATGTCTCTGAGGAATGTCATCTTCTTTCCTAAAATCGACGATACTCACTTCATTACGAATCAAACTGTATACCAGCTATCTACGTCATCCTTGTCTAAAGGTTGGGCTGTTTAACCACATCACCAGTTCATTGCTTCTTTAGCAAGGCCAATTCCTTTTTGTAAACAGATTTGATGATAGGAGACATAGTGAGCGTCCGTGAGCTAACACGTTGTCAATCACTTAGCCAATCATGCACAACATCATCACTGCCAACAGTACGAGCTACCTGACGGTACATCTCACAGCAGTACGCGGACTAACGCGTCAAACTATGACTGAACTGAATGAGGGTCATTCACTTGTTCAGAAGGCAAGTCAAAAGTGCCAACCCCTCATCAACCTGCGTGAGAAGCAATGACATGGTTAAAATTCACTACCGTTTCATAGCGCCCCTTTCCGGTGGAATGTGGTTGGTTTGCATGTATTTTATTGGTAGGTACACCGCGACGGTAGTGTATATGAAGAAGCGAGGCTGTAACTCAGGTTCGACTGTATTAGATTGACCAAGACAAACCTGAAACAGCTGCAGCAAATAGAGATCAAACTTACACCAATGTGACCAACAGGTGTGCGTCGTTACTGTTGAATCAGCGGGAGCCCCAAATCCTTCCAACTAAGACTAAATCAAACAACATTGCTATCAAACAATGTGCGACTTTACAGCGAAAAATAAACCAATGGTTCAGGGGCCTCTGGATAAAAAGCGTGGAATTTCAGTGATGAGTGATAAATGATTGCTGGATAAATCGGCCATCAAAAGCATACCATCATAAGAATCCGAGGAAACTGTAGGGAGGATTTCACACTTTAGGGGATAATGTAGCAATGTCATTCGAAATTGCAAAACAAAGCATTTCATGGAATTCGTTGTTTTAAGAGTGAAAAACGTATGTCCATCAATTGGAATTTACACTAAGGCTGTCGAGAACACGCGGCAGTTCATTACATTATCACATACAACTACGATCACCGTTGACAAGACATCATTTGAGAACCATCTGGCACCGATACCGAACACTTTACCGTTCAGCATACTTGACCCAATAGAAAACCAAGGTGCCTAACATCGGCACCAAACTTGTAACTCTGATATGCAAAGCACGGAACTGGTGCCAACGAAGAAGGATTGCAGCTGTTCCAGAAGTAGGCGCCAATTGGTGCAGTCGCACCATAGTCAACACAAAGGGTGGGCGCCTATATTACAATGTTGTTTACCAACTGAGAGCAAACCAAAAGCTGATCAGCGGCACAGACTCGAAGGTAAGATTGACAGTTCACATTCTCGAAATCCTGTTGGACTTACCAACAAAAACGAAGAGACAGTAAGTATGTGTGTATAACTGCATACTTAAAGTGACTATTGGGCAAGTAGGAAGTAACCTGAATGAGTCGTTTCAGATGACAACACCACAACTGAAAATCAAATTGCAGAAGTTATCGAAATGCAGATCATCCGATCAGGATTACATATTCCAGGCCAAATTCAAGGACTGTGCCAGAGATCTGATAGTGTTCCATAATCATTCCATGTCAACTGGCCATCTAGTGAGAGCTTTGAAATAATTCGCGATCACATCTATGTTCAAAGATGGGCGCACGAAGGGCCGGTGAAACAATCGACTAGTAGCGTGTTTTCAATGGCCCCTAAATCAATAGGTAACTATCCAGTTCTACCACGGAAACTGTAGAAGCACGGCCATCACGAGCCATTGCTCAGGGAGCCATAAGATTGTATGATCAGACAAAAACTCGAGATCGACACAATTAGTAACTTTCAGAAACGCTCGCTGTCAGCGATGTATCAGGTTATCCTGATAGATTTCGCACAATTCTTGGTGGCTGACTTTGATATTCTTATTTTACTATTAGGCATAAATGGCGGAGTGTGTTACATATGAAATTGCCCGCAGTAAATCTCCGGCGTTTTTTTTCGTATGAAAAGCAGTTAATCCTGTCAGTGTCTACGTGAACTAACCGTGTAAACCACAATAAAAAAGACGACTTCTGACCTCTTGCATGATATGAGCTAACACTCGGACAGCGAACTAAGTAAGCAGTTATAAACGTAACAAACAGTATTTAGCAAAAGTGCGTCGAAAAAAAAGAATGCTTCATTAATGGATTGCAAGGTTTACGTATAGAGATGTGAATGTTGAAGAAGTCTTCTGTGGTAAATGATTCTCAGTCGGTCGAGCCGATCGTTGCCTAGAACTGGATGAAGCCAATCACAGTGCAATCTGTATGAAGTTAGCTAAACGCCTTGGCATTTCACCTCGGTGTAATAGAGGAAAACAGAAGCTCAAAAAAAAAAACGATACGGTACGAAATAACGGAAATTCGGGCAAACACAAGTTAGAAGGTGCACATTTCATTACCGTTGCGAAACAAACATGAACGTGCTCGTAATGAAAATAAATATTGTATAAAAACAGAAGGACTGTACTGTGATTTCATAAGAATCAACCTTCAGAACAATACCTAAATGTAGCCTTCACCTGAGGAAGACCCTTGACGACTGTTTGGTGGTCTGCCGCTGGATTAGTCCGATACAGCTAGTGCAGCAGTAACAACGGAGTTGCATAGCAAAGAATGAGAAATGGCCCAACAGGAAGTGATGATGTAATAACCAGCAATGATCAACGGGGCAAACTTTACATCTGAGCACGACAATACCAAGTCGTACACCGCAAAAACGACTACAAAAATTACTCAACCTTAATATTGAAATCTTACTTCATCGAATTTTCTAAAGAGAGATCATTGCGTGTTCCGCTCTCTGGACTAGATCCTCAAAGAGAAACGTCATCAAGAGCATGAGGACCTTGAAGAGATGTTGACTTGAAAATGCAACGGTTCATACAAGCAGTATAAGCACATCTGTGTCACATTGGGATAAGAGTGGTGAACAGCAGTTTTAACTGTGTTCCGTTCCATTATTTTTGTGAATTTGATTTCTCAGGAGTTCGGAAACTTCTAAGATGGCTTAACAGTTCTCCAAAGATTCGCTATGGTTCAACAGCCTCTATCTTGAGAAATCAAATCTTATCAGATTACACAGGTTGCTCCACTTAGATCACAAACGAAGTGTCCGGAATGTATGGAAACTTTGTAATACTAACGAATCTGCCTCACAAGTGTCCCGCGAACGATCACATGTTCCACCTGACAGCGTGCAGTCAGGTACTTCGTCATATAACGCACAGATTACTACTACAATGATATCAAACTAACGATCTCCGTATATGAACAAGAGACTCTGCTGTCAAGCAATTCAAGTCTATCTCAAAATTGTATCGCCCGGAAATAAAAGGCAAAAATGGGGCCAAACCTCTTAGGAAGAATTTGTCGAACATTTTATCACGGAATCTCTTGCATACAGCTCGGTTTTGAAGACTGTCCACACCTGCAAACAAGCATGCTTGCAGCTCAAAGTACCCAATAACTAAGAATGGAATGGAGAAGCTAGCAACATGAGATTGACTCACAATGTATCACAGAATCCTAAAATGATACCCAGTATTCATTAATAAAATCCTTTACATATCAGAAGATCACACATCAAACCCCCACCCCAGAGCGAAAATGAACTCTTAAGAAGTTCGTCTGTTTGAAACCAGAGTAGTAATTTGACAGAACTCCTTGGGATCTTTCAAACTCCTTGGACACGGCTGAATCAGCCAAGAGTTTCGAAGGCTTAATGACTTAGTACTGATGTAAAAAAAGATCTCCTGGACCTCTCGCCAACCCGCCCCATGAAGGTCACTAAAAGCGTCTGTCAAAATGGCGATTAAATGATCGTTGCTAATATGACAGCGCATAGGTAGCTACCTCCAACTCTGTTAAGTTTTTCTTTACGTTTACTAAACGTTCAATGATTAGTTTTCTGAACAGTATGGATTCGGGAACGTATGAGAAAGAAAGCATACGGTCAGATATTAGTCAACTATTCCAGGTAGAGAAAAACGTCTACGTATTCCGGGTAACAAGCAGCCTAAAACAAACTCGATACATTCAACAACAAAAATCCTACGCGCGAAAACATTCGGAAAGTAGACCCTAGGAGAAACGGAAGAAAAAAGGCAAGTGGGACGAGCACCATCTCAGATTAGTAGGCTTCAGTGAACGCCTATTGTACAAGGGAGAGGGGGATAGGCCGAAAACCGTCTGACAGCTTAATTACGCATTCCACCCGGAACAAGATTATCATGGTGTTGCGAACAAGATCTCAGCAAGAGTAGCGGCAACGGCCAAAAGCCCCTGTACGATACTTATGCCCGGATCTGGACATAAAGAATAAGGGAGGGATGCGTCATAGTTCACGAAATTCTCATGTATAAAGCTTACAAATAAACAAGCGAATTGCAAAACAGAGCGAGATAGCATGCTTGAGGTTATCATTGATCTGCTGCACTAGTGGTCTTTACTCCGAGGACGAATCAGTCAAATAACAACGTTCACGTCACTGAGCCCGATTAGCCGCCACATCCAAGTGAGTTACAGGGCTACCAGTTCGGAAAGCGAACATAAAATATGGTTCCCGAGTCACTAATAGTTGCATTCACATCGAATGGCCACTAGTTAACGAGAGGTC
The DNA here is from genome assembly GCA_013368495.1 of Paragonimus heterotremus. Taxonomy (NCBI): domain Eukaryota; kingdom Metazoa; phylum Platyhelminthes; class Trematoda; order Plagiorchiida; family Troglotrematidae; genus Paragonimus; species Paragonimus heterotremus. Next base: position 19,896 of record LUCH01000676.1, on the reverse strand, counting down.
GACAAAGAATGCATAGCACAATGAATGAATTGGCAGCATTTTTAAAACACAACCTGATCGTTCAATCCATGCATTTTGAAGGTCTGTGTAAAAGAATGTGTTTGATTCTTATTACCGAATATTCCGATTCTGAGACTTTGATCTCATACGATGTGATTGAGTAAACGTAAACACGGAGGGTCAAAGATTTTAATAAGCTCGACATATTCAACGTTTAGCAGCCACGTTTACAAACCATTAGACAAAACGATGTTAAAAATGCGATCGTTGGATTAAAGACAGACTTCATCTAGACGACAAAGGAGACCGTTAAAGCCAAAAAATAAAAGCTCGTATTTCATTCGCAGCATTCTGATAATTTGATAGATGGCTACCTGAACATACAAGTCGACCAGAAGCCTGTTCAAGTGTTGCAGGAATGCAAACGCAACAGACATTACAGTGATACGCATAAACAATCATTCACAAACACGCCCACAAAACCGTTAGCATCAAGAGATCCGAACAGTATGTCGGTTCAGACTAGAAGGAATAGAAAAAATACGCTTACCTAACATTGCGCAAGTAGATAACCAGCGGTGAACTCCATCCAAGGTAGCCAGCGATGAAATCATCTGCCAACTCCTTCGCTAGCGGAGCCGGGACCAGACTCCTAGCTAGATCTGCCTACACATGGTTATATAAAAAGGGGAGATTGTCAGGACACAACTTCGAATTCATGATATGATACGCATCAGTGGTCAACAAACGTTAGATAATGAGGCTGAATCTTCTATCCATAGCTTTGAAAAACGCTCATATGGAATCGGATACGAATAGACTTGTGGTGGTCTCCCAACAGAGTAAAATTCAGAAAGAATCCAACGTGTCAAAGGGAGAAGGAAAGTAAGCCAAATTAAGTCGTCTCGTTTGACCACGACGTTGGTGGTCTTACAATACATCAGATTACGTGCGTCATATTACCACTAAAATGTCCGAACGCAGACAAGAACATTGAATAATGCAAAGCACCTCAATAATGCACATACAAAACTTTGACGCACCATGAAGGTGATAACTGTTCTTGCCCACATTTTATCTCTAAGTCATCTCCTGTATAATAAAAAGAGCAAGATGTGTGCTTAAGAGGTGCTGAATAACGTTTTGCTTTGAACTGCACCATTATCGTACGGTCATTAGGTGTCTATTCGATTGTCAAGCACTTGCGGCAGGCTGGTTATGCGTTCAAACCGACAAACGTTTTCTGACAGTTGATGCGTCACTACAAACTCATCAGTGTTATTCACTGCCTGCCATGCACAACCAACCAGAACTATGTGTACAAAAGCTTTCGATAGTGAACCTTGGTCTACCCTGATTTTGACCGGCGACAGATCAGAATATGTAGACTGGATGTCAGATTAATGAGTTTAACAGTTTTTGTACCTCATAGATGCAATGTGCAGCAACTAAAGAGGATAGGCGGGACAGTATTACTGTTTCGCAAACTAAGTCTACTTGGTTTCGTCAACAAGCATTTGTTGCTTAAGAGAGACATCCAACAAGTGGTCTTTAAGAAAAAAGCCGCAGTGGGGAACAGAGACTTAAGTATCTTGGGCAATCATAGAAGCTACAATCTCAGCTTCACATTGTGCACAAACTCAGGCTCGACGATGGGAGGCAACATCAATTAGTTTGAAAACTGATGGGCAATTCGTTGGGGGCAATTGAGAGGGTAATTGTGACACAATATAATATTTATAAACAGCTTCCCCAATGACTATAAGCATAGTGGACAGCTGTTTCTATCTATTTAGATCTCTAAACACCACACCATGAAGGTAATTGAACACAAGACGCATGAATCAGTGTCAGAATCACTGTCCACACGCTCATCTGCCAGGTTGCGGGATTGAAGATACTGGAGATGGGCCATTTACAAGTCAATTATAAAACGGTTTCGGCGTGTGAGAAAAGGAAGTGCAGGGACTGAGTAAAGTAATACAAGCATTTTTTCCAACTGAATTATCAACCACTGAGGTGACTTCCATCTCGAAGTGATGGTTGAACAAATGTAAGAAGTTGCTATGACAACCCAAACTGTACGGTGGCGAATAGAGGCTAGAACGAATTTTAAGTATTTTTCGTAAATACAAAAACAGTATTCAATCAGCTGAACGGAAGAGCCACTCAAAGTAAACAGAGCTCAAATTCATAATCTATGTCTAGCACACTAACCAAAAGATTGACAGTAACTGCAATCCGCATGCAGAAGCGGAGAACCACAACAGCTTGAACGGCAACACTAACAGAAAGAGATATGTCGCAGGCCTAAATGGATAAGTGATGACACATGGGAAGTGCTCGTGATTGGGACCGCCACCAACATGACAATATAATCCATAAGTGTGAAAATAAGCGAAACTTCCATTTAATGAACATTTAATTAACTCCTTCCCATAACGAAACAGACAATGTACTAACGGTGTCTAAAGCATTGTTGAAGTCAAGTCATCTAGAACACGTGTCAGAATCGGCGATTCGGACGACAGACAATGTCGTCTGCGCCCAGTACAGGGAGTAGGGATACAACAAAGAGCCGGGTAAATTGATAACGATTTCCACGAATAGAACAAGGAACAGCAGTGTCGCGTATAAGATGCCGCTTAGATGTGAAGACACAAACAAGCACACATGCACGTGCACGGCGAGACTGCCACAATCAACAGATCGTAAAACAGATTAGAAACAAGATGACTAACCAGAGACGAGATAATCGATCAAAATGAAACAGACTGCTTCCTGCACAGCGCCACACGGAATATCGCACCTGCACGCCACATGAGGATGGCCAGTTGGACAAGTACGAAACTTGGATAAAACAGTTTGTTTGGCTGGTTTCAGATCGACCAAGCATGGATTAGCTCGTACAGTGGAATTCAAACTAGAACAGATTTATCGTGACAGAAAACGGGCCGGATTTAAAACAAAAAGGCCAACCGCTACAGACGCAATGCACTCGCGTCCGGTCAGTTGATTAATCGGATTGAAGATGAACGCGAATAGTAGGAGAGCCGAGGCAAAAGCAGAGCCGCAGTCAACAGGACAGATACTCGCATGTGTGAACGATCCACTCAATAAGGCCGGTAAACGAGACGACTGTTAGCAATGCGCTGCGAAGAACACGCTGCGTCACCGGCGTCTAATTAATACGGCCAATCAGTAAACAACCGTCTTTGAAACATTCCTCGGAATCACAGACACCCATGACCAATCACCTACGGACAAACGCACACAAACAGGCCAAAAGAGAGAATTCGAGTGATCGAAAACCTAAACTTTTAAAGTGGTTAACCTTTGGGCATAAAAACCATAGACAGCCTGTGGCTCAATTCACAGGATATTGGCTCGAAAACCTAACCCAAAAGAAGCTAAAGGCTCACAAGTGACTACGTTCGGTCAATCTTAGAGGTTCAGCGGTCAAGTTTTCCGCGGTCACGGCTAAACAACAAGCTATACAAGATACGGTTGCATGATGTTGTCAGGCTACTCAAACATAGACAGTCAGAGTAATAAAATGTACACCTACGACAATGAGAGTGATGATCGACGTCGCTATCACTGGACCATCTTAAATCTAATATAACAATAATCGAAGATGACAGAGGTGAAATAACGTATCCATGTTAGGGTAACGGACAATCTACCATGGCGAAATCAGCTCAACTTCTCACTTGCAACATAAACAACAATTAGGAGCGCGCTAATTATGATTGCTCCGTATCCGTGTTTTCCGAAGGATGCACAAAAACAGAAAACCAAGCAAGTGTGCATTACATTTCCATGAACTATAAAATGAATGGCTAAATCAAAAAGAGTTATACACTTACTGGCAAGCACGTAGACTCTGTCTGGAACAGTGGACCTCGATGTCCCTGAGTCTTTTCGTGCAACACTATAACACTCATTGTGGACGGAGATGACAGCAGTCACTAACGAAAGCTCTGCCAGGTTACCATTACATTAGTCCAGTCAACTCTTCTCGTGGTGACACGAGCCAGATGGGTTCGCGGCACACACAAACCAGAACCTTGCATTCCGAAACACATGCCAGAGGCATCGACGACTAGACTGTGTAAATACGTAGTCTGTTATAAAAATGACTCATTGGAAAATGACTGACAGCTGTTATTTGAGCTGCATATTCATTTCGTTAAATGTCGGAGCGCGTAACTGTACAGCTTGGTATAGCGTAGTACACAAAAACAATCAATCTATTACGTGAGATAACCGATATGCCAAAATCAATTACGAGTGGACGAGGATACGATAAGCTAAACGAGTTATCATTTTAGTGGTTGGTTACGGATTTACCGTAAGGCGAGTGGAAAGCAAAAGTGACCAACTGCCGTGATGCTACTGGAAATCAAATAAATGCGTCGGATGCCAAATCGCAGAATTGATTACATCCAAAAAGCTACAAAATGACATGATGTATCCGATGGAATAAAGGTGAACCTCAACACAAGGTTCCGTTCGCTGGTCTCTACTGAGGCAGACCACAAGAACGCGTGCAATCACGCCTGAGAAATTCAACTGTCTAACAACTGACTATGGGCAACGGCGTACTACCTTATACGGCTGAAAACCATTAGATATTGTTCAGAAGCCTAAAGTGAAGATGAATAGATCTACTGTGAACTGCATTCACCGAAAGCCTTATTCACTGAGTTCCCATAATAGATCAGCCGATCAATACTAAAACAGTCCGACCTGGGAGATGTTAGCTTTCAGAAGAATTTCGTTTCCCGCTGGTTAGCCCATGAGGTTTGTCAATCAGAGACCAGGGGCCTGTTTTCATAAGTCAGACACTTCCTTGATATAAACGGCCGAGAAGTATCGGAAGCTACCATTCCCTCAACGGTGACATTATTCGACCCCTAGTAATTGTCCATTACAGTTTATTCCCAATTTTTCTAAGTCCTTTACTTCCGACTGATATACCGACTTTTACAGTCAAAACAAGTGGCAAACAGTGACGCTTTCAATGTTCGGACCCAGTACAAATGGGTAATCAAGAAACTCTGATACATACTTTTCCAAGTCCGGATCCCGATGTGCGCTGCAGCTTTGATATGCGAGTTTACGAATTTAGCACCGTTATTCACTTGAGTTCATTTCTGGATGGTTGCAAATTCAAATGTTTCTCCCCCAAGATCTCTAGTGACACCAATGTCCAACTTCACGGTCAAGTGGTAAGAACACTGAGTTCTAAATCCGAGCAAGGTTGGGTTTGCTGGATATTAACAGTTCTTTGTGCGTTGTTAGACTTATAACATAGGTAAGTTTCTCGAAAAGCTATATTAACAGGTCGCGATTCAAAGGCTGACAAGGAGACGTTCTCCAGCATGCCAAATGCCCTTCTCAATGTTTAATTTTGGTATCTTTCATTAGAAGAGAAGCGACTGGGTGGTGTCCATGCGCAACGTATGATGAAAGACAACAATGACGAAGGACTGCTGCAAACATGTGGATTGTATGACCTTTATATTCTGATTGTTGACTTTCAACAAACAGCTCAACAATGCTGTATGTAGATCATGTGCAGTTTGGTCATGGACACCAATCGACCATACCACAATCAGTTACGAGTTGCGATATTCCGTGAAGGAATGCTGTGTATTTTGGAAAAATCATAAGAACTGGGATAATGTGACTATTCGTACACGGTCCATTTTATCGGGACAGTTTGCCAGCAAGCCAGCGGTGAGGCTGTCAGCAATGATTACCACAAATAAACGGATAAACCGTTCCCGTTAAGCCAAGAAGAAGAACCTGACGAACACTGGAGATTGCACTTGCTATGATCTGCGCAGATGTGACGCAACTGAATGTTTATTACTTCCATGTGCCCAGGAAACAATCCCCATCCTTCTCAGCTATGAACAGGAAGAAATGAGGGGCGAAGGTTTAAACACAGGCTGACCAGTAATCTATCCAAAGGCCGTGTTACTCTCTCTGGTTAAACGACTGAAACACAGAGAAGGCGCCTTTCTCCGGTGAACGGGTGAGTGCTACTCACTCGGATTTGCCTGTGTTGGTTCAAGATTTAGCCATGCCAAAATTGCCATAAATATCTAATTAGCCATGACGTCAGCTGAACATCATGAAGAACAGTTTGTCTGAGATGGACAGGATCGTCTAAACGATGGGAGCGGAATGGACAGTTATTGCATTCCAGGTGGCCATCTCATGAAAGCATAAAACCTGAAGGACTGAGTAGTCACTCTGACTACATTTATAAGCACTATGTGACTCTTCATATGCAGCCACCCGAACTCCCAATCGTAGGGATACTTTCTGACAGAATGAAGCACACACTACTTCAACATTTAACACAGGTAGATGAATCAACCCGAACGACACAACGCGGCCTATCTACCTATTTTCTAGAAGGGTCAAGTGGCCAAATGGCTCCCCCCCTACATTTTGCGTCACTTCACAGCTCGTAATGCATCGCCTTTGATCAGGCAATTGAGTGAAGTGAAATGTGGAAGAGAAAGAAAAAAGAACAAAATTACACACCGGAAAATAGTTTCCTTATTTACAGGTGAACACTAACTATCGTCCAATCAGTTAAAAATGTTAGTAGAAGACTGTGCGCCAAAATTTATCTGAACAGTCTTCAATAAAACAACGAAAAGTAGATCATGTGCTGTTCTCCGGAGTAACACTTCGTACAGTCTGATCACACATGGACGTAACTAATTTTAAACGAGTCGAAACTCCATATGGTGGAAGTCACGGCTTAAAGGATTAAACAGACAGACACAAAAACTGGAAATCAAAATTGTGAGGGTGCCAACTACCAGGGTAGCCGCATCGTCAACGCAAATCGTTTTTGAACAAACAAGGGGAGACTGTAAACGTTCTTTGTTGAAAATGAATTATGTACAAAAGTAGGTGGAATGACCGGAACAAAAGTGTACAGTCACTAAGGGTTGTTATGGGGACATAAGACTGATTTGCTGGCTCGAAGTCATCTGGTAATGTAGCGGTTACGTATGTTGGGAACCGGATATACATCATCATTCACTCAGTACTGCAGTCACCGGGTTATAGTATGTGGTCTGGACGTGAACTCACGAGCACGAGACCAGTACTTCATGTGGAATCTGCAGTAAGCCATGTGAAGAAGACATGAACTGACGAAACTAAAAGAATGTAAAGTTCCAATAGATGCGGCTAAACATTCGTCGAAGGAGCCATGTCGTTGTGGTATACGGCGGATGAACTAGTGGAGAATTATGATCCCATGCCATAGTAAAAAAACGAAGTGTAACAAAAAATGTTCAAACGTTTGCGTAAAGGAGTTGGCATCCGGGCAACCAACTATGGTCAGCAACTCACTAGAAATAACCCAATAAAATCAGTGAATGTCCACCGTCAGTGTGATAACTAAAACACAATTAATCAGTGTGAAAATCATGCCAATATTGTCTGCATGAATCGAGTCCACACAGATTATTTTTCCCATCAGTGAACCAAACGAAATGCCATTGACCAGCCCACGAAACATGAGTTTCAACTCGTAACAAGTGGGACTGTATCCATCGAAATGGCCTTATTTGCCTTTTTTCACACTCCAACCATAGAGTACTGCCCAGCGCCCGTTCTACAATTCTTGGGATGCCCTCGAGGTTAAGTAACGCCCTGAACTCAGAAGTACTTTTTATTGCATTAAAATCGTGACGTTCGTAGTTCCCCTGGCTCTGATGAGGTTGCTCGTCATTCCTTTCATTTCGCCCGCACAATCTCCTTTGACAATCCTAAACAACATATCATCATCACTTTCAGCTTTGAGCTGTACCCGTGGGTACGATAGCACACACACGGGCGCAACCGCTGGAATGCTAGAATCGTCAGACTTTCCAACGCGGCCAGCTCACTTCACCACAGTGTAACGTGTACGGTGCATACTTCGAAAAAAATGAAGCACCTGTCACATATGGCTTACTCATCGTAACCAGTTCGCACCCGGATCATTGGAAAAGCGGTCCAACAACACCAAGATCGGTCACATAATGATGTATACTCAGTGTTTAAAATAACTAAGGTCCATCTGGCCAGCTGCACAAAGTCAGTGCATCACCTTAAAGGTAGCACGGCAACTTAGAGTGACCATATAACTTTCTCGAGGCTAATTTTAATGTTTTGTTAGGAAACCCCGTTTTGTTCACTCAAAATCACCTTCTTCCTCGAGAATACAACCTTGTCCCATCAGAATGAATAGGAATTATCACAACAATCCAAAGCTAACCTTTGTTACCTTTTACTTATTTGACCTTTATTCTGCCATGCTCACTGTTAGTTTGGTGACCTTAGCTACTATTTTTAACAGCCAAACTTCAAGGTTGTGTTTCGAAAATGTTCGTAGGTCACCAAAGCCCATACGAATACCCTGTATTCTTCTCCCGGTCACACACGTTTTGGAGCAAAACAAAATGGCCTTTCGAACCCGTCTTTTGATTTGACCTGAAAGCAACTGGCGGGGATAGTTGCACCACTCTCGGGACAAGTTTTCAGTTTTTCTCATCCCAAGGGGGGAAATTCCAATTCTGTCAAGCGCGCTTCTAATCAGTGGTCGAACGAGCGTATTTTTCTAGGGATTTACAAGTTTATACAAATCGTTTATTGCAAAGGCCATCCCGACCAAATACAATTAACCAGTGGTTGTCAGATTGGTAACTGAAAAACTGGGATGGCCATCGCGTGGGCCGGAACCGTGTGACTCACCTCTAACACTAGCGCTGTCTCGTGTGCGCCCGCATTGATGAAACACGTGACCGCGCAGGGCACGCGTCGCAGGCACGTGATTCGACTTTGGAGAATACAAACGTCCACGCTTCGCCTACAGTCTGCATCCTGTACTACATAGTCAGCCTGAGTGACTGAACAGTGCGATAGAGACCACAGGAAACGAACAGCAAAGTAAAATGTCAACTACGACTGGACGATGTGAAAAAACCGACGTTAGCACTGTCACAAAAGCAAATCGAAGCCCGGGAGAAAACCCGACGTGCAAAACTCGATCTCAACCGAAATCGACCAAGTATATACATAGCTTTACAGTGCAACGTCCTTGCCCAGCCTAGTCGCAGCATTGCCCATACCGGCTGACAGAATATTCACTAACTCACAGTAAATAAAGCGTCACGGTAACTTTCTTCACATCTTTGACGAACATTGACAATTCGCTTAGTCGTCAGTACAAACCTAACGTACATTACCTCCAAAAGCTAACTTGATTCAGCATTATTCCATTATTCCATTATTCCTATACTGCTACCCCCGACCTATACTGCTAATACTGCTACCTTGCCGAGGTGGTCGGGCTTGTGTACTGTT
>LUCH01000675.1:182662-193192 GCA_013368495.1 Paragonimus heterotremus | reverse complement strand
AAACCAAGCGTTGCATGTGTCACAACAAATACCAGTCTCTACCACTTCCATGGAGTAACTGTGGTTACCGCATGGGAACTTATCAAGCTGGGGCCCGATCAAACTATTATGAGTAACTCTGCCAGATGATCTGGTGATCCTGGACATTACAGAACATGGTAGCGAGAAGAGGGAAAAAAAGCTAGAGTTTATAAGCCTAATAACTAGGACCCTTGCTAAGGGAATAGGAGACAACTAGGTTCAATAATTAAAAACAGACGCCCAGTTAGTCTTACTAGAGATACGATGAGAACAACCAACACAGCACTCACCTGAGTTCTTCCCGTCACCGTATACCAAGAAGTCTTAAGCAATTCTTACCTACTGCCTTCTACACCTTCAAATGTCGTTGATCAATGGTCGATATCTGAAGAGGAGGTCGACTGAACTTTCGGTAGTTTTCGATATATTTCGTATGCTGGAAGTAACTGGACTGTTTCTGTCGGTAGCTTGAACCTTCTTCAAATGTGAAATCCGGATAATAAGGAACAACAGCCTCTCACGCCAGAATTTCAATCAGCGCCCAGTTCAAAATAAATTTTTCCCGGGTATGAAAGGATATCGCCTCCCGACGGAGCTTAAGCCCTTATTTCACGCGAATTTCGAAAGGTTAACGAAACGGTTGACCTCAGTTCACCGATTCAATGATTGATTCAACGATTGATACACGGGTTCGAGGCAGAGGCCCAAGGGTCCGGGATCCAGTTGGATTTTTTTGTACAGTGCCAGGCGAGCGTTTGTTGATCATGCACTGATACACGGCAGAGAACCGTATGAACCGTATGAACCGTATGAATATCTTGAACGGGACCAACGACAGAATGCCCAGGCCAGAACGTTGAGCTTCCTTAAAATGAGAAATTTCAATAGCTGACATCGACTTCTCACATCAGAACTTCAAACCTCGCGGAACAGTTTTTGTCCAAACGTCTTTCGTTTCGTTTGTCCCCGTGTTCTTGCACCACATCCACCATGCCTCAGTTTTTTTTGACACTATCAAATTCTTAGTCGTACATACTATATGGTTGATTAGGCCACTAGATACTTCATGTCGTGATTTGTAAATACCCACGGACAAAGAAAAGTGACATTTCAACATGTATTGCGCAAATCACAGAGTTCTTCGAAACTTCTGTAATTCACAACGACGGGTTGGAACTAAAATTATTTTACAACAATCAGTGAGTACATTAGAAATTAAATGTTTTGTTTTAACTGATCATTAAATGAGTTAATGTCAACGCAACTTGTGCCAGATTTTCAAAAATGGTAATGCAAACAACTGATTGCCTTATCATACTTTGTTTCAGGACAAACCAACCACAATAAAGGAGGCGATTAAAAAATGGGTAGTATATTTGACGCGATCTTATTTCGGTGTGTATAGGAGGAAAAAACTGGGCTGAAAGCTTCAGAAGCAAAAGAAGTAAAGTTATATGCACAATATCCCCCTATAGAAAAAACCGATGCATCTCTTTCTACGCTCTCAGCATGCGAGTAATCCTTCTATAGACAGTTATGTATTCTTTAGGAAGCTTTCTTTATCGACAAATTGCATAGAAAAGATTTCTAATCTCAACGGTCTAAGTAAAACATTTCCTAAATATATGTATATATCCCAGAAAATTTAAAAATCCTTTCTATTGGACGCAATAATATTAAAAATTTGACCGGATTGGAAGCTGTTGGTGATACGCTTGAGCAGTTATGGATATCATACAATTTGTTGGAGAAACTCAAAGGAGTTGGAGTTTTAAAAAAGCTTAGAGTTTTGTATATGTCCAACAACCTCGTCAAGGATTGGAGCGAGTTTCAAAAGTTATCAGATCTTCAAAATTTGGAAGATCTGGTATTCGTCGGTAACAAGATGAATTAATCGATTGACATTATAATTTCTTATTCTGTTAGGTAACCCTTTAGAAGAAAATAATGCTGACAACTGGAGGGATGAAGCCTGTCGTCGACTGCCACGTTTAAGAAAGTTGGACGGTGAGTCGAAAAGCTTGGTGTTCTTAAACGTGTTTGGATCTGTCATATGCGTGTTGCCTCTATGTACTTCACTGTTTGCTGATAATAAGAAAAGAATAGTCAACTGTACGGGCTTTCGCACTGAAAATCTCGGCATCAAAATAAACAGGGTGTGTCGTATGCTCCTTTTAGCGCCTCATTGTATGCGCATCTAGGAATTAATTGAAAGTCGTGTCACTGAATGCAGCACCGCCTGAAGTGATAGTGTATTCTAACTATCAAAGGCTCGTCGAGACAGGTGAAATACACGGTAAAGTGGTCCCGGTTGTTGCTTAAGTGTAGTGACCTGGAGATACCCCCAGTCTGCCTGCTGTACGATGTGTAAAATCCTTCCTAAAATCTTAGCTCACATTGTACATAGGACCGTAAGGATCTTTGCCTGCTGTCTGCCTGAGGCATGCGATCGCGTTTGTTTGTTTACATGCTTGTCGGCCTATTCGCGCCATTCGCACCATACACAATTTCTGGCTTGCTCGCGCGCTCGGCTGTCGGATCCTTATTCCCCCCAGGTATTTTGCGTATCGGTGTCGTCTAGCGCTGATGGAGACCATTTGTAATTATCGCATAATATATTTTCGGTCTCCACAATTATGTTTATTTTTGTTTCGCGTCTGGTATTTCCGCGTATACCTGAGGAAACGTTGATTTATTGCACGTACGCACTAACTAAGAAGCATATGATGATGACCAGGAAATCTTCACTTCCTTCGAAATGAAAGGTCTGTTCTGAACTCTCCCCCACTGTCACTCCGCAAAATAACGCACATCACAATAAAGCTGCCTCAGAGTCGCCGGCAACTCTAGGGGTACATGTTCACATACTCTACTCTGCTCATCTACTGTAGCAGATTTAAAAAACTTCTCATTCCGACAACCATGCACGTGGTTGATATCTGTACTTGGTCAAGTCGAGATGCTTCATTTTATGTAATGAGAAACGCCACTGCGTAGCCGTACTATACTAGCGGACGAACGTGAAACAAGAAAATTAAACAAAAAGCCTCACAGGACACCTTAACAAAGGATAGACCGATTGCTTCGAGTATTCTTTAGTTCAAACGTAGTCCTGTTTAGTATGAACTCGTGTTTCGGGTGTTCCGAACACAAACATTCCGAGGCCTCGTTCGCTACCATACAACTTTATCAAATGCCCGCCGACGTGATATCTCCAGACACCCCTAACATTTTTCAGATGCATAAAGTAGCATTTCTGCGGACTTATTGGCAGACCTAGTAGAACCGTTAATCTGTATGCCGTGTCTAGATCACGCTGCAACACTTTGCTGTTCTCCTCCGAAGAGATGGTTCCCTTCACCTTCGTATCATCAGTACAGACGAGGGAGTGCAGCTGCAACTGGTGTGGTTTGTCGTTCAAGAAGACCAAAAATAACAAAATTTCCAACACTCAGCCTCTCGGAACGTCAATAATGGTAGCTAGCAAGTCCGACAAAGGTTGCCTGATTCTGATAAAAAATGCTCTACCGTGAAGGAAGGCGACTATCTAGTCTATTGTAGTGAGTTGATCTCGTACGCTTCTAGCTTGGTAAGTGAACAGTTTTGTGGAGCACTTTTAAAAAATTAACTGAAATAAAAAAACACAACCCTCGCAGTATTGCTGTCTGCTGGAACTTCCACCCATCGCTCTGTGGCCAGCAGGTGGTTTGTCACACAAGGCTTTTATCTCCAAGATCCCTGCCGTCTTACACTAGAGGGCTTAGGAAGGTCCAAGTGTTCCTGAATTCGACCAACAAACAGACGCTGACAGCTTTGCGAAACACACAAGTTAAGCATACCGGCCGGTAATTGACAGACTCCGTCCATCTTTCTTCCTTCTTCCCAGTTGCCATTCATTACACTGGCAGTTTGCCATTCTTCGAGACGGATGGATAATCCAGTCACCAGTTCACTTAGCAACAAAAGGTGGATGTTGTCCGAGTCGAGAGATTTGTTGACATTGATCAACCTCAGCCCACGTTCCACTTCTTTAACGGTAAATAATGTTTTGACCAGACATCGTCCGTCACCGTTAAGTAAGTCAGTCTGTGTGTTGTCCTGGGAATGAATTAAAGACTAATGCCAAACCATTAGCTAAGCCTTGTCTAACTTTTCAATGACTTCGAATTTATGCTGATCCGTCAATACCGGAATTGCTGCCGTAATTTTGTTACGTCGTCGGATATACATCCACATTCTCTTTGGTCATTTCGTTGATTTCATGACCAGCTTTTCCTTATACCGCTGACGTCTTTTCAGAACAAAAATATCAAATTCATTTCTTGTTCTGCGAAAGGCATTGAAACAAAAATCGTAGTTTAGAAAGACAATCCCTCATAAAACCAGGAGGACTGTCAACTAATTTTGTGATAGTCCCATCATAACCATCCTTCCTAGCCTTCAAGCATTGAACTGTGGCCTGGGATGATTTTGGTCCCAATGAATTAAGGTTACATGCTCACGATTAACGCTGACAATGTTATATTCAACAGCGGTTCTGTGGCATTTGCGCAGAGTTAGACAAAGAAGCTTTGGCTGTCATCTTTGCCGTGAAAGAGTTCCGCCAGTATATTTGGGGAAGAACTTTCGATATATACACAGACCATAAGCATCTTGTGTCTCTCCTTGGAGAAACAAAAGGAATCAATCAGATGGCGTCGCCGCGAATGCAACGCTGGTCACTTCTTCTGTCTGTTTATAATTACAAAATTTCCCATATTCCGGGTAAAGCAAATCAGGTTGCGGACGCTCTCAGTCGAATGTCCCTCAGTGAAACTCTGGAAAATCCGTGGAAGCCCACTGAACAAGTTCATTTGATTCAGTACCTGAACAAGCATCCAGTATCTAGTAAAGATATCAATCGCGGAACAGAACAGGATTGCCTTTTGTCCAAAGTTAAACGATTTGTTTCTCAGGGCTGGCCAACGGTAACGATGATCAACTAGCGCCGTATTTCAATCGCCGTACGGAACTTAGCCTGGAAAAGGGTTTCTTGCTCTGGGGTTCAAGAGCCATTATTTCTCCACAGTTTCGAAAAAATATCCTCATTGAGTTACACAACAGTCACCCAGGTGTCAGTCGTATGAAGGCCCTAGCTGGAAATTATGTTTGGTGGTCAAACCTCGACAGGGATGTAAAACAGTTGATTCATAGCTGTGGAACCTTCCAAACTACTCAAATAAATGCTCCTTCTGCTCCATTGTGTCCTTGGAGATGGCCGAGTAAACCTTGGGAACGTGTTTACAATGACTATTTTGGTCCAGCGCAACAAAAATATGTTTATTACTTGTCGATGCTTTTCCGCAGTAGACTGAAGTTTATCCAGTAACAGACGCTACATCAGAATCCACCCTTTCATGTTTACGGAAATGTTTCAGTAGATTTGGAATTCCTCAAACTATCGTATCTGACAATGTCACTAACTTCACCAGTAAGGAATTTCAGGAGTTCATAACAAACAACGGGATCCGACATGTGAGGACTGCTCCATATCATCCAGCGTTCAATGGGCTAGGGGAACGTGCAATACAAGCAGTTAAGAGTGGATTAAAGAAACAGTTTCCTGGACCGATTAAAACGAAGCTGGAGAAATTCATTTTCACATATCGTACGACCCCAACTGAAACTACCAGGAAAAGTCCAGCCGAGCTGATGTTTAGCCGGAAGCTACGTACTCGTTTCAGCTCACTTTTCCCGAATGCTCGTCTCAGAATTGAAGACAGACAGGAAAAAGCGAAAATACTGTACGACCGGAGATCACGTGATCGCGATTTAAATGTGGACGACCTAGTTTATTTAAAATTACTTCATAAAGAAGGTTGGAAACCCGGACAAATCAGGGTGGAAAACAACCAGACCACCGAAACCGTCCTACCAGATGGCAAGACCATCACAAGACACAGAGACCACGTGCGTCCTCGCTCAGTGTCCACCACACCAGAACAATCAACCTTGGACTATGGTCTGAACCATAATTCTCTTAAGGAAGAGAACCCGGTACCTGAACAACACCCATGGGTAGATACTTATCGCCGATCGTGTATGACGCGCAAAC
Source organism: Paragonimus heterotremus (assembly GCA_013368495.1). Classification (NCBI taxonomy): domain Eukaryota; kingdom Metazoa; phylum Platyhelminthes; class Trematoda; order Plagiorchiida; family Troglotrematidae; genus Paragonimus; species Paragonimus heterotremus. The sequence goes on along the minus strand of LUCH01000675.1, from coordinate 187,077 downwards.
CAGTAGAACTTTTCCAAGCTGATGAAACCGAACCAAATTAATTGGGAAAGGAATTTGGCATCCGCGCCTGCCGTTGTCCATACGTTACCTGTCTACCCGTGCACGCATGTGCGTCCCGCTTCCTCTCATCTTTGCCACGAACGATCCAATCGTGCTAATCATACAATCGATTGATTGACTGTTTGTCTTGTCTATCCCTCATCGTTAATATGATTCATTCTCTTGTGTTCGATTCATTCTCTTGTGTTCTCTTGTGTCGTCACATGTTGTTATTCTACTCTGGGCTGATTATGTGTCAGAGCTCGCAGTTGACGTGCGTTCTAGATTATAACAGTTTCCAGTGAGCATTTGAAACGGTTGCTTACTTTCCAAGCGGGTAGACTGAACACACTAATCTTGTCGAATGAGACTGTCATGGCTTTCACATCCTAGACAATACTGCATCGGTCATATCTCAGTATAAACTGGGCCGTCTTGTTTTTGCATGCATTGGGATGAATAGATGAAAACTTGCTACTGCTCCCCCATTTTCCTATCAAATTTAGCTGTCAGCCGCCTCTCTAGCCCCACTTCTGTTGATTACTCTAAGGGCCCCACGATAGATATAGCTAACCACAGTAATTTTGTGCCGGTAAGTTCCATCCCTTACCGCCCGATCTTAGGCCCTTCTTGTTCTTCGACTAAATCAAGAATGCGACCCATTGCAGATGCTGTCAACTTTCGTACCCCAAAATAGATAGGTCACCAAGCCGCTTGCACACGGACATTAGGCATGTTGAGTATCGATATTTGCAGCATTTTACCGCCTGAAATTTGGAACATTTCTCAACGTATGATACTAACAGCACCCGAATTGTCTACCCTATATCGATTATACACTACAGACGATTTCAAGACCTCTGCTCCCTGTCAAGCTGGATTAGATATAGTCCTCAGCAGAATGGCTGTGGCCTCATTGGTGGATTGGATTTCAGCGGCAGAATTTAGATCGTCCCATTGACAGGTTCTGTTACGACCACCTCTAGGAGCGAGATATTCAGAGGTCTTTTCGTTAAGTTTTTTTTATTTCCCAGGTGGCATTAGGGACCTCGTTGTTAAGGCCTTCGTCAATTCGGTTTAGACCACTCATCTTTGTTTGACACATGGATCTGATATAGTCATTCTTGTTATAGATATGAATGCCCAGGCTAATCACATTTTAACGGAGGGTCATGGTTGCTTGACAGGTTTGTGTTAGCATCACGTCACTCAGATAAAGACGAGCGGCTGTGGTTGTTAGGACTGCCGGCTCAATTGATTCCTTACCCACACTTTTCAAAAAAGTGGTGGGACGTTAGTAGAGACTCTAACTCACTTGGCCTAAATTGTGTGGACGACGGTAAACACTGCTTTGTGTTATGTTCATTTGATCATACTTCCCACACTCAAGAGAGGTGTAGTGGAGACACTTCGAAAACCATAAGGGAACTAGTGCGACCCAAGTTATTGCTGGGATCTCGGCATCCATTATACTTTGGAGATTCATTGCAGTTTTGGAGGCAGACATTAGAGAAGAACGGGCAGGATTTTGTCGTAGACGAGAATGTATTGAACAGAGCGGTTAGAAGACGAACACTGGTAGAATGTACTGATCAACTTTCAACCCTTTGCCGAATTCCGGATCAGCTTCATGTGTACCGCAGGCTAACACTTGTTGAAGTCTCCAACTGTAAGAGTGCGTTGAATTCGGTGGGTTTGTCTAAACTTCCTGGGTTGTTTAAACGCAGAGACATACCAAGCGTGTGTGTGAACTTACTGTTGGTACTTTATTCCTATGTTTCAGCTCGGGTTGGGGCTTACGTTGAACTGTCTGACGGTTTCAGCAATACTAGAGGCGTACATCAAGCCCCTCACAATTTTTAAAAGTGTTTTCATAGACTTAGTACTAGGCGACCGTCAGCTGCACACAAAAGATGTCGGTGGAAGACTGACTGATCTTCAGTATGTTGACGACAAGATGTTATTTGACAGTTCGTAAGCTGCACAGAAAATACTAGCGGCTATTTTGCACCTCACCTCATTCTTTGTAACGTGTGTTGCGGTCTTAAAATGCAAAGTGATTCCGCAGGTCTGCTGTGATCAAGTCGATTTGCTTTCAGAAGGTGAAGTTACGGAAGTTACTGGCCGGTTTATTTACTTAGGGAGCTAAGTTCACGACGGTGAATGTACAGTAAATGAAATAAAAGCTCGTATCTTTAAAACTAGGGCGGTATTCTCTTATGTATGATAACTCTACTGACAGAGAAATATCTCTCTGAAGCTTGAGGTACGCGCTTGTGAGGCGACGGTGAGAGCTGCATTAGTTTACAACAGTGAAACATGACTGCTCAGCGTAGATGTCAATCTTCTTCGGATGTCTGACCACCAATATCTACACTCGATTATTCGCACTGAGTGGCACCAACGAGCAAGCACTCAAGAGGTTATTAAACGAATAGTTGGTTGTGATTAAAAAGTGAATTATTTTGTTTAATGCCTGTGGCTACACAGGCTTAGATGGTTAGGACTTGTGCCAAAGATGTTAGCTAATCGTCTGTTACACAGATCGATCTTTGTTAATGCTGTAGTTGACTATGGGGGTCGAAAAATGGAGTTGTTCACCAAGAAGTCGATCTCTATAGGTCGGGCTAGCCTCTCGAGTTGACGTTCTCACGGTTTTTTCCGTGACGGGAGACGTTAGGTGAGGTGACGTCTAAACAAGTTTAGTGGCACAAATAATGTCGCTGTCTGGCAGTTATTTGTGAAGTGAATGCATTTGTTAAAGAGGGGCAGTGAAATCCGTAAGGAAACTAGGGATATCTTACTTTCACTTACAGTTCGGTTGTTTGTTTGAAAGAATTGGGCACACTGATGTTGAAAGGTTGAGTTTGGCGAGTTGTTTTTTAGTAGCTAGGTTGCCTCCATTCGCTCTTTTACTTCTTAATAGGGTTTGGCATTTATTCGTGGCCGTATGTTGCTTGAAAATCGGTGCGAACCACTGGGGAATTGGTGTCTTTGATGATGATTTTTTCATTTTCACGGCAGAAATGGCGTATCAGAAATCATTTGCAACATCCCGCCGTGAACTAGATATAGTAAACAACCTTTGGCAATGTAAAAGAAAGCTGCAAATTCTTCAATCATTTTTATGTCGCCATATATTATCGCGCCTGTTGTTTGTCTATACAATTCACTGTCCTAATTGTAAAACAAAATTCAACGTTTTATTCTTAACTTTAACTTAACATTGCTGACACCTTGATCGCGATCCGTAACACAGAATCCTTGTCCTTCGATGTCTTTAAACTGAGACATATACTTCCATTTGTTCAAGAAATGTTCCAGTTAGTAACTGGTTGCCTTCATGAACTTCCCCATCCTAACGTAAAGAGCGCCTTAACAAGTCTTCTGGTATCAGTCAACAATCTGATATTCCATAAGTATGTAATGAACAGAAAATGTACATAGCATGAATAATATTAACTGGCAAGGTGTAGGCTCCTTGACGCTCTATGGTTGAAGATAGACTTAGTTATTTTTAATGGTTAGGTCCCCATCCTCTCCCCTCTTTTTTATTCTCTCTTCATATATGGGATTTTTTTCCTTCGTGGTTTTGTGGCAGTTATGCATCAATGTGAACCACTGATGTATTGCTGTCTATAATGATGATGATGATGATGTTTCTAGATGATGTGCTTCACAACATTACATCAGAACCTTTTCAACCAGGTCAAATCAGCACGTATCAAAAATAAATAATATTTCACATTCCATACGATCATTATATATTTCGCTCAACCACGACAAATTTAATGCACGAATATTCAACTAATCAATACATAAGCCTGCAGAAGACGGAGGTTATTGGTTGAATTCTGTGATCAATCAAGTTGCTACTTCTATCTATGCTTCATCAAACATATTCAGAAACCTTGTGGCCTCTCAAAAAGTAATTTAACCAGTTTGAAACAAAAGTGGAAACTTGGTTAAAAATCAGTATCCAAAGTAACTATTTTTGAATGTCAAAATCCATTCGAGTCGTCCTAGCTTACATTCTGTTATTAATAGAGCCAGCTACAGAACACAGTACAGCTGAATCTGTGGTAGTGCTACTGTGTTTTTGATCATTCATTCATTCATTCATTCATTCAGTCAGTCAGTCAGTAATGGCGATTTTGAACTTGGCTCGAAACATCACTCATCTTAACAGTGACGGAGAACATTTTAGAAGAGGAAACGTTTACTAGGAGAGTTAAAAATCGGCAAAAATAGTATTGACGCAAAGAATAACAATGGCACGGATGCAGGTACGCGATTGGCTGTATCACACTGTCATCTCAGACAACACTTCTAGCTGGCGATTTGAGTAAACATGAGTACCCTAATCAGGGGTGCTT
>LUCH01000675.1:130414-144972 GCA_013368495.1 Paragonimus heterotremus | reverse complement strand
AAGTTTTAACCAATTTGATACCCCTTTCTCAGACATGTATTATTTACTGTTATTAACATATGTGTCGACCATAGAAATCTCGACTCAATAACAAATGGGATGCAAACAAAATGCTTGTGTTGTTGGTTTTCCTCAAGCCCTTCTACAGATTTCATCACTTACTTCATTAACGCTTTCCAACTTTCTAGCTTCAGGCGTACATCAACATTACAAGCTTCATCTGAACTATGAAATATCAGTGATTTCAATGGTTAGATAATGACCAGGAAGCTGAAACCGTGTGTTTCACGCTTGTCTGTTGTGTGCGCATGATTCTATGTACGCATGCCACAAGTGTTCTGATACGAACTCTGCCATTTTCTTCATTCGTGTAATTAGTCGTATACGGCGAATGCTTGCTCTTTTTCTAACGAACTCATCTGTCGTTTGATTCTTTAACGTCATTTTGTTTGCACCCCTTCAAATGTTGCTTAACGCATTCGAAGTTTTTACGCACTTTTCGCTTGGCGTGTTTTTGAGTGTCGCCGGGTCGGACGGATTCCACTTCGTGTTCTTTTCCCCTATCCTCTTGGTTGATGCCGTTGGCTAGACCTAATTACGTATCATCCTTCCAAATATTGCTGAAAATATACGGTTTGCTTCCAAACCTTTTAGTTCGGTGCCTGTTGGGACTAAGTTTTGGTTATTGCCTAGGAAAGGTTTTCTAAAGTGTTACTGAACGAGAGTCGAGCTCATACCCGCTTGCCAGTACAGTCTCACTAATTGGTTTTCACAAACTGCAACTAAAACTGATCTTACTGGTTCCCAGTTTGTGAAAAGTTCTATTCAAGTGATAAATATACTGAGGATCGTGAATGTGGTTCATTTCAAAATACCAGACTCATTTAATCAAGTTAGCCAGTGCATCTGCGCGAAACCATTGGTCAGTTCAAAGGGATTAGCCTAGAGGACCGGCCTCAACAGTTGCCAGTCCCAGTTAAACCGCTCCATCCGCTTTCTTTTGCAGAGTATGCGTCACTCACATGACGGCGGACATGTGTCACAGCGGTTACCAACACACTGATGATGTGGGTGCTTTGGTGGCTGTGACATCCAATTCACGAGATGTTGAAATTGACCAAGACCTGGATTACGCTTCACAGGCGTGCGTGTGTGCTTGTGCGGTTGTGCGTAAGAAAGCAAAGCTGCATGCGGGTTTGTGAGTGTGTGTCTGACCGCGTCGTGACATCATTTCAATTTGTAACTGTAGGTCAATCAGTCAATCACGTGAGTTGCGATTGCGTCACACAAACCGAGTTGGCCGATTGGCTACGTGGCGGATTGGACCGAAGGTCACACGTGTTGTATGTATAAACCAATCGGGTTTGGGGTCGAGTATCCAAAAGTTGAACAGGTCGCGAAACGGATCCATGTAATAACGTCCGGTACATCGAAGCGTCATCTGAACTAATCTGGAAGTCGAACGGTTCACCGGATTTTACATCCTTCAAACTATTCAACTGCCATCGGAGTGTACGACCCTATGGATAGTAAGTCACTGTTTGTAAACGTATCCACTACTCCTATAAATCATTATGTTAACGTTTCATTCCTTAAGCTACAATGGAGATGCTATCAAGAGACATGAGTGAAGTGTGGATACTGTGAGTTGGAGTCTAGCCCCTCAGCTGTGTGGCTGGTCCTCATCGTAATTCGGCCTGAGTGATCACTGCAGTCGTACATGTTTTATAATGTCTGAATCTTTTTCGACTTGACCGTTTGTGAATTGCTTTTTATTCCTTATTTTGCCTACGTATTCAAGCTGGTGGAAACATCTTGTATGATACCTTCTTCAGAGAGACCCAGATGTGTTCGGTCCGTCCATTTGTGTTCATTAGTCAACATATCTGTGTCTGACTTTAGAGCTTTGTAACACAGAGCGGTTTTCGATCTAGGGTGTTTGGTTCGTACAGGCCAACACTAATGTGGCTCGTCCGTAATGAAATATGGCCATACAATCTCGAAATGGTTTTGTCGCGATGGATTCATTGTACGTTCTACATATTGTGACCAATCAGGGCTACGTTCCTATTTGTATCAATTGCCCAGACATGGTCAGACAGAAACGAAATGGACTGTCAATCCAGGAAAACTGCCTCAAATATCACATCTTTAGCAGTGTCCATAGAGTTGTTAATCAAATCGATATGGACATAGTCTTGTGACATGATTTGGATGGGATATATTTTTATTTATTGAAACGGTACTTCACTGAAGGTACGGATATTGTATATATGAATCGCTATGTGTTGATGGTGTGCTGATGAGACTAACGGTGTGGTGGAGCTTGCTAAACTGACCTTGTCTACTAACGCTAACGATTCGTACAGCAAAGGAATGGAGCTCTCAGCCTGTATAACACAAAGTCTTATCATCATAACACACAACCACCGGTAAAGCAAACAGTACCATACTAGAGGTGAAGTAATCTTAAAAAGTGAACAGAAGAACCATTGATTTAGTTGGAATTAGTCTACTAATTTGAAGGACTTCGTGTTCATCGTATTACGAATATATGGCCAATGAGATCTATGACAGCCTGGTTGACTAGGCAGCAGATCTGTTTGTTCGTGCTTGCAGAACATGTGTGCCCAATTCGGGTGTCAACCTCGAACAGGTGTTCGAGATCACATGCACTGCCGCTGAAACGAGTGAGACCGTGTGGTTGGAGAGTTAAGTATACTTTACCCTAATACCTTCAAAGAACTTTCGTGACAGATATTCGCCCTTCAAGGTCGCAGCTAGCTTTCATATTGGAGAACATTCCTTGATGGCACTGAGATACTCGTCTTAGTCACCCAGAAACTAAGGTAATCAATCACCTACTCCGTAATACAATGGTTTATACTATCCTTCGTTTGATACATATTTTATCAAATGCCAGCTAAAGAACAGACTAACTTCCTGCTTCCCGTCGACAAAATCCACGCACCTACTTCATCTGTTGGAACTGGTCCAACAGATTATTACCAAGTCTGTGGTCACTATCGAAAACCAATCGATAATGAAAAGCAAGGACTAAGCGCGTTGACCCTCGTGTATTGGTATCGACCCTGGAAGGTAAAGTGTACAGAGAAAGACGTCAAGCTAGCGGGGCACGGAGCGAGTTGTGATTGTAGCCCCGGGACGGATATTACAAATGGAATAGCTTGACTAAAACAAAAGTGGGCAAAAAGCCAAAATCATCAGAAATGTACGAGTGAATGCGACTATCAAAAATATCATGTTATAGTCGCTACACATCGCCTTTTTAGCAAACTGTTCAGTTTTCGTTCGTTCAACACCCGTATTTTAGATTGTTTTGTAACAGGTGTATTTATGCAATTTACACTCTCAATGACAATCAAGTAATCAAATGCCCACAGTTTCATATTGCGATTATACATTCCTTATGAAAATTGTGAAAACGATCATGTGTGGTAGTTTACAGTCTGCCGTCAAACATAATTGGAAACAATTGTTTTGTTCAGTTAATTTGAGTTAAGCAAATAAGGGAAGAGAAATAGTTCTCCGTTAGTTCTGATCATAAACGGACATGCAACTAATTGTGAACAATGAGTCAAAAATCTGCGGATCTGAATTCACCGCCAAGGATTTACGCATGAAAGTTAAAACCCGGTGAAATTGGGTAACTGACAGAGTAGATGCAACGGCGTTTGATAGCCAAAGCTTCAGCAAACGAGCGGGTACGTTTGCGGTTGCTGTAGAAAATCACAGACTGCCGTGAACTCTAATTCTGTGTCATGTCCATATTATGGATTTCAGTATGAACATTTTTTTCTCCGTTTATCCTCCATAATTCACTCGTGGGCAAACCTCGAGTACTTTTTATGAAGAGTAGAATCTAACAAATGTAGACTGTTCACATTAAAGGAGATAGGTACGGCTACTGTCTTCTGTTGTATCCACATTTTTTGTGGCGTTGTGTTTGTGGGTTTAGGTGGTTTTCTAAGAATTAAATATATGCTTTTGACGTTGTGGATGCCGAACAGATCGGTTGTTGGATATAATTCAGCAATCATTGAAAAGCAGTTGCCAAAAAAACGGGAGTACCAAACAGGTATTTACACTTATCGAGAAATAGATCTGGTGTGTGGCCCAACGAGTTGTACTGGGAACAAATCGTTACAGTTGAGAGCATCCTGTGAACAGTTATGTTCCGAAGGAGCTGTTTAGTCGTGACGTAACTGGATTTCCGTCACGTCGATAAACCTCATGAACAAGCGTCCATCGATTCCACCTGGTTCAGAATATGATGAAGACCGTCGAGAATTCAGACGCAAGCTGACTAAAAGTTTGCGCAAAGACCGTGAGCAATAATTGGTCGAACAATCAAGAGAGATGGAAATAGCATTTTTATCTGAGAATAGCAGAAAGCTTTTTTCTCTGATCCGTGGTTGTACTGGTCATCGAGTCGGTGTAAGTGATATCATATGGGAAAAAGATTATCCACTTATCACCAATCAATCGCGCTGACTTGACAGGTGGGCTGAACATTTTGAAGAACCGTTCAGTTGGTCTCAACCAGATCTTGTAGATGACAGGACTCGAATGGTCAGTTATTGCATTTCAGACGGTCCTCCGTGGGAAGCAGAAGTGGTCGTGGGGCTCACGTTATTGAAGCGTAATAAGACTCCTGGTCCAGATCTCCTCTCTCCTTATGTTTTCAAGGATGGTGGAGTGAGGTTGATATCAAAACTGACGCGACTCCTCCAGAAGATCTGGGAGACTGACGAAGTGCCTGGGGCCTATCAACAGTCATTCTCGTTTCCAAAAAGGGGATCCTAGGTCTATGTGATAACCACAGAGGCATCAGTTTGATGTCTGTTGCGTCCAAGCTACTCATTGGTCTCATTTTACGTCGGCTCACTAAGCTCAGAGAAAGCCAAATATGCAAAGAACAGGCAGGATTCCGATCCAGTCGGGGGTGTACTGATCATATTTTTTTTAACCTTGAGACGGATCTTGGAACATCGGCACTGTTACAGACAGCTGACAGTCGTGATCTTTTTGGACCTGAAGGCTGCTTTCGATTCAGTTGCTCGTAACGTTCTCTGAAGCTGTCTCCTTCGCAATGGAGTACCAGAGAAATACGTGAATCTCTTGAGGTCACTGTATGCTCACTCTGTAAGCAGGGTGAGAGTTTATGGACAACTGTCTCGAGCGTTCATCACTTCTAGTGGTGTTCGTCAGGGGTGTCCGATTTTCCCCTTTCTGTTCAATTTTGTCATGGACGACATTCTGGAGGATGCGCTTCGGGGATCCAGTGGGCTTGGGGTTGAGCTTCTTCCTGGCGCTAGACTGACCGATCTGGAGTATGCGGACGACATTGTTTTACTTAGCCCCTCTGCTGAAAACATGCAGACCATGCTGGACAGGTTGATCGACCGAGCTGGTTTGTATGGAATGCACTTTGCACTTTCAAAGTGCAAGGTTTTGCTTCGAGACTGTGACATTTCCACTCCTACTTTCTTAATTGCAAGTAATTCGCTTGAGACTGTGAACAGTTTCACATACTTGGGTAGCACTATCTCATCAGCCTGCAATATTGCTGATGAGATTTTGGCGAGCATTTCAAAAGCACGCGTTGCCTTTGCCAAACTGCATCATCTGTGGCGTCGAAAAGACGTCCGGTTGTCGCTTAAAGGAAGGGTATATAATGCCTGTGTGCGCTCCATTTTGCTTTATGGTTCGGAAACGTGGCCTGTTCACAAAGAACATATCAACAGACTCGCTGTGTTTGACCATCGTTGTCTCCGTCAATTGGCCCATATTAAGTGGACTGATCGCGTGAGCAATGTGGAAGTTCGCCGGCGCGTATTCCGGAACACTCGGGATGCGCGATCTATTGGTCAACTAATCACGGTACACAGCTTGCGTTGTTTGGGTCACGTACTCCGTATGTCATCTGATCGTTTGCCGTACCGGGCATTATATACTGAGGACACCAACAACTGGGTAAAACCGTGTCATGGTCAAGCAACAACGTGGTCACGAAATACGAAAACCCTAACCGTTCCATTGAGCAAAGTGAGTAGGTGTCGCCTGCCTGGATGGGGTCCTCGTGATCACTCAAACTACTAATTAGAGACGCTATCCGAGATGTCGGTGTATGGCAGTCAATGGCGTACCTGTATCCATAGCATTTCTAGTTCTTCCGCTTAATGTTCTTTTAATAATCTTCGACTTTCTTAGTAGCGTTTTCTTCTAGGATATTCCACGTCACTGTTGAGGTGAGCGGCGGCCGGAGCCACAGTACCTTTTGGTCAGGCTGCTACGATGATGATGATGATGAGTGAATGAATTGTAAAGAATACTCACTTAAATTCAGGGCAGTACACTTTTGGCTTTAGGCTGTAAAACATTTGTGAAAAGACGATTTGATTGGGCTTTTCTTATACTGTAAGGGGCAGAAACATCCTGGGTTACTATGGTCCTCTGTCTGTTCTGGCATCCTGTGAATAACTCCTCCTCTCGTACGATGTAGTCCCGCGGATGGTTAGGCTTTTTTGAACAGCTCCCAATTTTTACCCATGGCATAGTGCTGTGCAAAAGTTCACGATAAGCCACTATCATTGAACTGAAAATGCTTCAATAGTTAAAAGACTGATTGCCAAACATGCGGTCTTGGGTTTGAATCCCGTTCACACACCGTAATCGTTCGCCCCACCTAATCCTAGACCTTGCTGTGATAAAGATATGCATTACTCATGAGTACTAACACGAGTGAACCTCGCATAGGATACTCCTTCCCGAAAGGGGCGGAATTGAAGAACAATGGGAATGCGACAACTGCGATCAACTGTGAGCCACAATTCAATACTACTCACCAGTAACGAAAAGTGTTAGCCAGTGAAGGAGCTAAAGGCCAACCTATTGCTACTCTGTTCTATTGGAGGCATAACATGCCGGTCAATCCGAAATAAACTTTATACGCGAAGCGATATAAAAGCCGTTTCAGCTGACTTACTGGTATCCCCACAATGATTTTCTTGCTCTCAGTATACCAATCAAGAGGCGATCGGGCAAACTGACCATTACTCACAAGCAAGAGTGGTTGGATGTTTACACATGGTAATTCGGTCGTCCTAATGTAAGGTCAGTGGTCAACACGGATGCCTCATGAAAGCGTGACCGGAGTTCTAGTCCCGGCAGTGGTAAGGATATGCACTACTGACGAGCTCTAATGAGAGTGAAACTCTAGTCTAGTCTTTCCTTTCGAAATGGGCCGACTGGAATTTCTATAGGAATGCGACAGCTGCCATCAATTGTAGGTGATGTACAGCCTATAGGAAAGTTCGGTTACGTTACTTCGAAGTGGGAGATGTGACTCTACGCGATGACAAACATTTGTCGGTCACGTTCAATTGCTCAATTCAAACAGTTCAAAAGGATATCTCAAGCTATGGATCGCTGGTTTTCTCTTAACCGGGTCTAACAACTCAATTGGCCATCTTTCCACTGCATGCCATGAAGGATTATACATATTCGAAGTGAACCATGAAACCTTGGAATCATAACGTCTACAGGTATACTTCTTTTGAAGTTAGGTGAATCAACCAATCCCTGTTGTTTCATGTCAATGTTTTTGATTTTGTTCACAGTGGTCTATGTTTTGTCCTTTTCATTTTGGGTTAACAAATCTGGTTTTATCTGACAGCACCACAATGATTTTATACAATACTCAACTTCATATCATAATGATGACTCCCATACCTTTGACAGAATATTATTATATTTTCACTTCGTCTTAAATATTTGGGTGACGCCAGGCGTTATCTAATCAGCAGGTTTCAAGCCATAGTTTTTCATGTCAGATGTTGAAAACATGACGCAATTAGGATGGTCTTGGTAATTCTGAAATTGCGTTGACGTCATTTCAAAATCGACTTTCTAATTTAAACCGTCTAAATCCACCTTTAAGGCAGCAATATTCCGGTCCTAATGACAAAATTTCAACAGCAACTTTAGCTAGTGGTAAAGGAAAAAATTACGCAGGCACCAGTTCAGTTTTCTCGAAAGTTCGGTTTTACATTTGGTCGAGTTGAATTGTTTTTAAAGTCCGACTGTCTACATTTTTCGTCTTATGACCGCAACCGGAGAAACGTAACTCTGATTGAGTGACAATTCGGTTAATATTCTGGTGATGATGGTTTGTTTGTAATCCGCTTCGAACGAGCTGCTCGTCCGTTTGTCCATTTTGTTTAAAGTTAAATGATGTAGTGAAATCCCGGTAACGTTAATGTGATATTTTGGGAATTCTAGGCGTTCAACACATTGTTCCAGAAACACATCTTTCTCCTCCCGCCAGTTGTGTACCGAACTCACTATACTTAATAAATTCTTTCAATACAGTTGAGTCTTTCGTTTGTTTACGTGCCGTGAATACACCCGATTTAGTCATGAGAAGAGACAGAAGACAGGCTTGATCATCCTAACTACAACACAATTAACCAGGTGAAAACAGGCCTGGTCAAGGGATTTGATTGGACCGAATAGTGACGCAGTTACATAATCACGTTTGTACCGATATGAGTGGTGTGTGAGACGACTGTTTTGTCAAATCTACATGTTGGAGGTAGACAAACTATCCAAATCCATGTTGTCGGTGGATGAACAAGACAACTTCATCGTGGTCACAACTTTCGCTTGAACAGGGACAAGGGGTGGTGGTTGCTACAGTGACAGATAAGTTGCGACCTTTGACCTGTTCAGAACGAAAACAAAACATTCGATAGATCGGGTGAAAAGATTTGAGGAGGTTGGTGGAATGGTCAATCTCAGCCACATATGAAACAACTTCTGATTTTCTCGGTTAGAACAAATGATAATCTGGTGTGCAATTTTCCCTCTGTTTCAAGCACAGCCGTTTCGGGTTGTACTTTCGGATATGGTCTACGACGATTTCCCACACGCGCAGTGACATAGATAGGCACAAAACTAGTTGTACGTGCGTGCTTGTGATTGTGCAGTTTGTGTGGGTCCGACTGAATTGTGCTAGTGCTGCACTACGACTTCCCAGTTAGCCGACTATACACGTGTCATCTGTGTCAGTTAATCATCGGTGTGAACCACTGGTGTACTGCCGTATATGATGATGACGATGATGATATGTCGTTATATTTCTTACAATCAGTACATTCTTTCGTGATTCCAAAGAAGTGATGATCCGCATATTTCATCACGAAATCGTCAAAAACATAGACTGTTGTGGCTTCGTAGCTCAGCTGGTTGAACATTTGCCGCGTTTGGGCATGTGGCTCCTATGGGTGTTTCGAATCCAGCGGAAGTCCAGATTTTTCGCAAATGGATCTCTTCTAAATAGACTGAAGTGAAAATTCCATGGTTTTCCTGACCTTCCTACTAACAGGAGGTGAACATTCTAACTAAACTAATGAAATTACCGTTGGGGTTCGTCTACTGGTAGTTTACTATTTTCTTCGGTAGGCAACGCTTAATGATAGATATCACTTAACATTTATGCCCTAGTTTTATCAATCCATTGTTTAGACCTAAATTTCGGCAGAGAGGATTTTGCTTAAAGTGCAATGGATATTGGTCAGAGGTTAACAAGCTCTGCCTTATGTGACGTATGTGATTGTACGTAATTTGATTTGTTGCAAACCGGGAACGAACATAACAAATGACGACAACGCATTGGAGCTGACAGTTATTTCAATGGGTTGTGAACATAGTGAAAAATGTCATAGATTTGTGCACTGAATATATCCTCAATAACGCACCTTTTCGCAATGGATTTGAGAGAGACTATTTACTAATACACTGAACGGGCATTCTATATATAAACAATTCCCACTGAACACAAATACTGTTGTAAACCTGTGAAATTCAATGTCATCACCTGGAGACTTCAAAATAGACTTTCTGGTTCATTTTTTTTCATTATATAAAATTGATATTTTCTTATAGGCAGGTATGTGGCACGGGAGGTTATCAAACGCAGTTTAGCAAGTAATGGTTTAATTGCATTTGACAGCTGGGCGCGCTCTCTCTTCAAGATGGCCTTGTTTACACGCCATTAATATTTGTTGCTTCTTTATGGATTCGGAATACACTCCACTGTCCATATGTGACTTGTAACACAGAATGCTTGGAATGTGGTGTTTTAGACAACGGGTCTGATTATTATCCCTTCGATGTGGGTATAGAGTTGCATTGACCAAGTTCATGAAGGTTGTGATACAATAATGAGTAACGGAAGGACAAGCAAGTATTCAAAGTCTTTACCTGAAGTGTGAATGACGTAGCGATCAAGCTTTAACAATCTTATATACAGTAAGTCAGGATATCGAATTTCGGGTAAGATTGCTGAGTTTTAGTAAGACCACCTCAAATCTGGTGTTTTTTTGTGGTGAATCAGACTAGTAGCATTGTATAAGTTAACTTCAGAAAAGTTTGACACAACATCAAAATAACAAACTTTGTAGGATGTTAACACATCGATTTGTCCCGTCAGTGGCATATTAAACAGAAACAGTTTATATAACACTGGTAGTTGGACGCATTGAATTTGGGGCCAAAGGGTCCCTAAAACGGAACGTTGACGGCGTGACTCACTAGCATTTACGCACACATGACTGGCTGTCTTTAGTTGATGATCACGACCTCACTGATAATCCAGGCTTTTGGATTTGTGTTTTGTAGCAACACAGTCAACAACGTGATTGGGTCGACGATGCGGTATGTCTCCAGGATGCGTTTACCAAATGATGATGATGGGTTCCACATTCGGTTGTTTGTTCGTGTAGCTGATCGAATCAACTACCTAGGGAGGTCTTCGACCATTCGCAGACGCAGGCACCGTTCTGTTCTGTCGTTATGTCGGCTGTTGCACCTGCAAGTGAACCGATAGACGACATGTGAGAGAATATTTAAGCTCACTGCATCTGATTTTTCAGTAACTAACTCCCCGAGTTGAACAACAAAGGTACAATTCGGTTGCAAAGTATGTGCGACTCAAAGCCGACTGAAATTGAGAAACCACTATAATGAACAACTGGACTTACCTGGACTATAGTGTCATGGATACATCTTTTTCCCACCTGCATGGACTATAATTTTTCTCCATTTGTTTTTAGTGCGAACACATAAATTTATCAGGGTATCCTGTAACCAGCAATGCAGTTGTTAGGACCAAATTTTCTTGCGTCAGACGGCCATTTGTGCAAATCCGTCGATCTTGACAAGCAATGTTATAACTGGACTGACGAGTTTATGTTTGTACTCTCCAACCACCTGGACAACTGAGCCTTTGTGGTTCCTGGCGTGGTTCGAAATTCTTGCATTTCAGGCTACCTTAGTGAAGTTCACCTGTGTCAACCCCTTCTCACGCTTCTCTCATTGGAACCGATTCGTTTGATCCGCTGGCCAAACTTCACTTTGACCCGAAACAACTCTGGAGTGTCGGACCTGGAACTGCCCAGGACATCTGCACACCAAGCAGTATCGCTACGGTGGGAGGAATCAAACTGGAGTGGGACCCGTGGAACTTAAAACTATAAAGCAAGGGTGGTGACACGGTTCGTATTTGAACCAGCGGTCACCATGACGCTGGGGGTCATCTGAGGTCATTCAAAGGAACGAATACGGACAGTGGTCTCCAAACTCAGTGTAGCCGATGATGTTGACATGGCGAGCAGCACACGGTTTACGAGGGTGAGAGAAGTTACGTCGTTCACTGAAAGAGAGCTTCTGATGCGGGTTCGCTAATCGGCACGGTCCCAATGGATTTACTGAACACTCTGTCAAGAAGATGTTATCATTTGTGACACACTAAGGCATGAGCGTGCATCACACCAGCAGTCACTCTGCCACTTTTATTGCCGTAAACTGACTAAAATGTCTGCAGTAGACAGAGTGCTTTAAAGGTCAACAAGACATGTGCAGCGGTAGACAGACAAAGTGCGATATCACAATACTGACCTTTAACGGCCAACGGTTCTCATCTTGCACACTGCTGACCAATAGCTATTCATGATTATCAGGAATACGCAAGTGAATGATTACCGGACTGAATCATCAAACTATTCAGTCGGTATCGGCGTACGTTATATCGAAGTGTTCGGCTCAACTGGTAACGTGTCTAGAACGGTTTGGTGTTCGCACAATATTCTGAGCACAGAGGTTTAAGTTGCACAATCAATTATCGACAGTAGTTGAACTCTCATCATTCTTACTCGACTTCTAGGACCTCGGTAGGTTTCGCTGCCATTGGAAAGACTGGAATAAGCTCAACAACTAAGTAGTACACTTGAAACGGTTTTATTCACTCCATTGTTTCATCACGTAGGATGATGTTTACGTAAGCCGTCATACAGATATTTCATATCAATCACAGCATTTAGTCTACACAAAAGGTGTTTTTCGGAAAAGGTAGCTGGACCTCTTAGAATTCACATTATTACTGGAATCGAAATAAACCTCGGTGATGGTTTAAACACCAGGTAAACTGGCCCAACAGGTTTCCAAAAATTTAGCGGATTGCATCGGCTTTCGTGTTTCCTATGAACTGGAGGAGGCTGGTAAATCGTGCTTAGTTTGTGAATGTAATCAGATTTCGCACCTCACCAATCGTGTTTTCAAAGATAATCCTCATCGATTAAAAGCTTTTGTAGGAATTAAATCCAGGTTTTTGCACTGTCACCAACACATATCCTCGTTACATCTTCTTTGTGCATTTTTGAGGTCAGGCAAGGTATATGTGTTTAAAAATAAACTGTTATTTTGTTTACTGCTCTTGTCAGTTTTAGTGCACAAGTAGCTTGTCGGACTGTTGGGTTTTCCAGAACTCTCCTGAAGGCTTAGATACCCACGGTACATTCGAATCATGCTTCTCAGGCCCACATTAGCTGCTCTTTGTATATAATTACTCGGGTCTGTCGCGTTTTTCAAGCCTAAACTGGTATGTCACAACCAGACTCAGTTCACTTTCACAACCACAAAGTCTTCTGGTAGGAGTTACAGTCACTGTGTCACATCAAACCCAAGCCAACATGCACTTTATAAACCCTTGTTGCTTATCATTTCGGAGGTCTGGTAACTCAGTGGTGACAATGCTCACTGCCAATTGCATCGTTACTAGTCTGAACCCTGGTTGCTGCTGCTGCACCTCCCCAGATTGTGACGGCTGTTGATATATAATCTATGTGTACTCTTGTTTACGAGGTGGCAGGAACCGCCTGGTCAAGCTGAAAGCATGAGGTTTGAGTGTCTGCAAAACGTGCTATCTTTACAGTAACTGTCATGGCGCTAGAGATTATGATTGTCTGTGTTTTTCTGTACGTGGGTAAGGGACCAACAAGAATCACACAACATGTATCAGCGAGCACTTGTATAACGCAACCAGATATCCCACTTGTGTAAGACAAGTTTTTTTCTTTTGCGACGGAAAACATGGATAAACTCATTGTCACGTCTACTTTTAACCCTGTTCTTGTATGGTATAACGAATTCACATCGCAATATCAATGTTGTTTGAGAAAACTGTCAAGCTATTGCACTTATAATTTGTAGTCTATGCAGTACTCGTGTATAGACAGATTGCTATTAATGGTTAGCAGACAAAATTTTTGTGTCAGAAGAGGGTCATTAAAAAATAGCAAAATTTCTTCCAGAATACGTTGGTAGATCTAGTAATCTCAATAGTGTTACTTAGAGGGCATGTATTATAGCACTACTGGACACGCTGTCCTGATAAGTATCAGTGAGTTGAGAAGACAGTCCAGTGGAACAGTCTGTGACCATTTGAACAGATATAGCGACATCGAAATAGGTACTTATCAATTCAAGATAATTTGGTCCTAATTGCGCCAATCGTCAGGCACGGAGGTACGGTTAGGAGCTCCGGTTAACCTGGTCTGAAAAACGTAACAACATCCGATCCATCTGTTTCGTTGCATGGGCTGTAACAGCTGACAACCTGACTTTTAACTAACAGTGGATAGGGGACACTGCTCATTATGCGATATGAGGTCGATGATTCCAATCCTAATTAGGAGCTCGAATGGACTGTTTATTGCCTAGCAAAAGCAAGACAGATAAGGTTTCCTGTCACGTCAATCAATCAAACTGATTTGAGTGGTTCGGGTTTGTCGATGCGATCACGCCTTTCACAAAATCAGTACAATAATGATATACAAACGCACCGTACAAGCACGAGAAACAGAATTCATCTTTGGTTTTGGGGAAGCGAGTAACAACTTCAGACACATTCTTCAGTTGTAATCTACGCTGAATGTGGACAGGTTACTTTGTGGCAAACGTGCTGTTAGCATACGAAGTACGTGACCGAGTCAGCGTGGACCGCATTCTCACTGCCCTCGTTTTCAGGTGAGCTCAAGTATATTGACTGCTACCAGTTTTGCATTCTCACGTGGCACATAATTTCTCTAATTTCGTCGGTCGTTTCAAACGTGTCCATTACAGTAATGAGAATAAAGACATTTAGGCGAACATATGTTTTCGATAATTCATCTTCAGGCCGGTACAATTATATAAGG
>LUCH01000675.1:82554-128372 GCA_013368495.1 Paragonimus heterotremus | reverse complement strand
CCTGGAAGAGCAGAGACTGCGCAATAGTGAAGCTCGTTTCTTCTGAGTTCGTTTGGCAACCACTTGTTTCACGAAAGCAGTGAACAATTCCCGTTCCTGATCTGTGAGACTTTCCACTGTTGATTCTCGCTGCGCTATATTTCGCTCAAATTCGACAATTCCTCCACGATGAGTATCAAGCTGATTTAGACTGTAGCGTTTCAGTGCTATGCTTCTTATCTCGACACGGTTCCTGCGTAGAGCCTGCCAAAATGGCTTCGGGTATTCGTTGTGTTCAATGCAGTCAGTGATGAATTTGACCGATTCCTTCGCCTCTGTCAGACGAGTGGTGAACTTCAGGTACTCGTTGAGCGCCTTCTTCCGTCGGTGTTTGCTCTGATTCAAACGAAGCTGGGAATTATTAACTAAAGTGATCCACCGATTCATAACCAACTGCATGGGAAGCAAATGGTGCTCACTGTTTACCGTCAACTAATTGGGGCGGTGGGTTGATCGATATAAATTTATTACAGATTTCGACTAAATCTATCAGCCAGCACCTTTCGAAAAAATCCACTGGATCTCTGTTTTACTCCCACTAGAGCTAAACATTCACATATGAAACTGTTCAGATCAGAATGTTAAGTGTGGTTGGTCATCACCTTTTTGTGGCAGTTAAGCATCAGTGTGAACCAATGATGTATTGCTGTCCGTGATGATGATGATGATGGTGTTAGGGCGCCCACCCTGTGACCGTCCCAGGGCGCCTCCGTCGTGAGGATGAAGAAAAAAACCCACTTGACTCAGTCCTAACTAGCGGAACTGTTCACATCGGTTGACATTTTATGCCGCTATTAGCATGTGCGATCCTAACTCCTTATGATGTGATGGGAATGTGTGGTCATTATGTGCCCTATAACTACCTTGTACTTGTCGCACTAGCCACACCCGTTTTAGAGCGGAACAAAGCTTCTTATTTTGAACGCGTCTTTTGGCTTGCCTTGGGAGCGAATACGGGACAGTCGCGGTGCTATTCGAGATCGAGGTTTTCGCGTTAATATTTACCAGGGCGAGAATCTGAATTCTGCCAAGCGAATTACCATAGCTAGAACGAACTAGCGTACCGTTTAGAAGGGTTTACAACAAATGGTGACGATTATCATCATTCCTATACGTAGTTTTGTGTTGGCATGATACATTCTGATTACCTGTTCCGGGGTGAAACGAGTTGGCCAGGTGGTTTGACTTGCTAGACAGTGAAGTAAATGACTGCTTCTCCCTTGTTTGAAAGATAAGGCTCTAATAACCTGACTTTTTACACATAGGATGACCGTTGAGTTATATTATCCTCCTTAGACCACTTCATAGACTTGCTCAAGGTTTGTTTGGTGCTCCTTTTTTAAAAGAATGATCAACAGTAGTGCTATGGCTTGATTTTGTTTCCCTGATTATGAAGTGTCCCCAGTCATGTTTGGAGCTGCTGTGGTGTTCGACCAATACAGTCTAACGTAGGGAACATACGGAACGAATAACGTTTGAAGTGAAGGTCATTGCTATAAAGTCGGAAAACGGGGGATGCGCTATGGAGTTCATCTGCGTAGTTGGTTCTGCTAATTGTGTGGTTGAATTCACTTGGCAAACTTTCTACGATATACGCACCCTTGAACACCGTTTCCTTCTTGCTCCCCGCACCTCACATTTTAGCGGCGTTCCGCTCACATATCTGACCTTGAAACCTTCTGGGTAGAGCTTAACATGGAGCGTATTCTGCATGACTTCTGATTCATTACCTAACAGACTGTCGGTTGAGAACGCACAAGTTTGTGTTGTAACCTGTTTTGGAGTACGTAAAACCCGTTGTCCAATACCAATAACTCCCAACAGAAAATCAGCTAACGGATCTTTTGTTTCTCTCAGTTTGTGGACGAGAAAACCCAAGGGCAAATGTTCTATGAAATACACCCGCCCTTAGAACGTTACCAGCAAAACCTCTAAATGCAAACATAAAATATTCACATCAGAGGTAAGTTGAGCGTGCGGCAGAACAACTGAATTTGTCGCGAGCACTTTTGTGTGGCTGCTTTAATTTCTTCACCCTTTGCCACTCAGGCATCACCGCTGGAAGATGAGATCAAGGCCGTGTAACAGTCTGTTCGACGGACACGTTAGAATCGCAGCGTCAACTGACGTATGAAGTGTACAGATGAATGACGACATGTTGAATTTATCCCAGAAGATAACCGTGTGCCTATTCTGCATGCAGGTTATTGGCTTATAGACAACTGTCTCGGTTGTCCATCACTCCTATTGATGTTCGTCAACAGTGTCCGATCTTCCTGCGTAATTTCGTCACGGACGACATTTTGGAGGGTAAGCTTGATGAATCCAGTGGGCTTGGTGTTTAGTCTGTCGCTAGTGTTAGGTTGGCTGACATCGAGTATATTGAGAACAATGTCTTACTTAGCCCATCTGCCGACGAGGTGCAGATTGTGCTGAACAAGGTAAATGGCCGGGCTGGTTTGCATGAAGTACGCTCCGCACCATCAAAATGCAGTGCTTCTTCAAGATTGAGGCATATGAAAGACACGAGTTGCCTTTGCCAAACTGTGTCATCTAAGGCCTCGGAAAAGTTTTCGGTTGTCACTAAAAGAAGGGGTATATAATGTTTATATAATGCTTAAGTTTTGCTCTGTAATTCAGAAACATTGCCCATTTGCAGGGAAGACATCAACAGACTCGCCGTGTGTCACCATCGTTGTCTGTCCCTAATTAGCCCAAATTAAGTGGATTGATCGCGTGCCGAACAAGGCCGTTTGCCTGCCCGTATTCCGAAGCACTCGGGATGCGCGATCAGCTGGTCAACTGGTCACTGTGCGGTGGATGAGTCGCGTACCCTGCATACCAGCTGAGCGGTTTCCGTACCGGGCGTTATACAGTGAGACTACCAACATTTGGGTGAAACCACGTGATGGTCAGACAACAGGGGGGTCACCAAAACATGAAGACCCTGACTGTTCCATTGAACAACGTAGGTATGTATTGTTTGTCTGCTTGGAGCCCTTGTGATCACCCAAACCGCTGATTAGAAACGCTATCCGAGATGGCAGTTTGACACAATCAGTGGCGTACCTCCGTTCACACCATTTCTAGTTCTTTCGCCTAGCCGTTTTTACTTGTTTTAAATCTTTCCAATGACGTTCCTTCTTTTACGATATTTCATATCACTGTTCGGATGGGCAGTGGCCCAAGCCACATAACCTTCTGGTCAAGCTCATGACTGTTATGATAATGATGACGATGATGATGAATTGATCCCAGTCGATGTCCAAAGCTTGAATCGTTTGAACTCACGGTTAACGATGCTGTTCAGTTGAACATACTCAACCCTCTCGTTCTTGAGCATCGTGCGACAGTTACAATAGTTATGATGCTGGAAAGCTTTAGTTCCGAATTATTTTGACAGCCGCGTAAAGGTTTAGCCGAAGATGAAGTCAAGAGAAGTAACTGGAAAGATAGAAATTATGTTTTTTTTTGTGTCGACTGATTCCACATTTGCGAAGAAGCGACCATACTTCTCAAGTAGCAGTCATCGGACTCAGAAATCGTAAATCACACCTGTTTCTAGGTGATGGACAACTCCGACTGACTGAAATCAAGTGCACAGAATTAGATTGTTTATAATGAGACGGTTGGCAGACTCAGTTGCTGCCGGCTTCCTTCATCAAGGTCCTCTGTGATGTCATTCTGGACATGTACTTGGTACGGAATCGATTTTATTTATCTTGTAGATATCGCTTGTTTAGCGTTACTGACCCGAACATGGCGTAAGTAATACAGCGAATACGAGTTTTGATCGGCTAATCAGTTACTTGCTTTAGAAAGCACGACTTTACTCGGACGGAAAAAAGTAAGCAGTTCTCAACCATCACATAACCTACTCGGTCGATTGGGCAAGAGCAAGCTGCAAACGCATGGAAGCTACAGGTCGATATATGTGATCGATTTCAGTCCATTTAGACTTGCAAAATGTCAGAGTGAACAGTTGTAATATATGCTCACAGTATCAAGCTCCATCAATGCTCTATTGATTTTTAGTTATTTTCGCTGGCAGTTGATAGGTGATTTTGACTACTATAGACTGAACATCGCTCTCAACTGATGGCGGTCTCCTCACATTTCTTTAAAAACCTCTTTCGAGATGAGGTACTATAATCAAGCTCAAAAGACTGGTTCCGAAAAAGTGTGGTCGAAGTTGCTTCAGGGATAAGCATTACTAAAGAGATCTAACAGTAGCGAAACCCGGGTATAATGCTTCGTTTTGAAAGTAGTTGGTTGAGTAGTCTATGGAACTGCGAAGGCCGAAACTTATTGTAGGTGATGTTCAGTTCATATTTTGGTTAGTTTAGCAATCAGTGGTTTGGATCATGCTGTGCAGACTGTTGTCTACCGGTCACTTAGATACGCATGGTAGTCTTTGGACTGATCTCAATGTTATGAACTCAAGTTAGTTCTTAATTGTCTGTTACCACCGTAATCAAAGTGAACATATTGGAAACACGCTGATATAATGTGAAACGAATGGACTCTTCAAAGTGAAGCGGATGAATACATTCCAAAATGCCTACCGAACAGTATACTTCCGTCTACCATACCACCAATGTATACTGTACACTTGTTTCATACTGGTCAGCACGTGACCCAGAAAATATCGCCTACTGTAGTCAAGCGTAATAAATTGCTATGCCTAGTTGTAACGATCGAGCATCAAAATTTGTTCGATAACTGACCATGTTGACGATGAAAGTGTTATAATTCTGTTGAACACACAGAGAATTGGGTTTAATTCCCTAAGTTTCGTTTCGCCAATTTTTGCACGCTTTTGTGGTACATCTTGCTGTTGCGGAGAATTTAGGAAATAAGCTACTTTTTGGGCGTCCAAAATAAAAAACCTCCCCGGCCAAGTAATAAACCCACCAGTTTAAAATATTTCAGGATTGACCAGCGTTCTTTTTACCCTCAGCTTTTCTTCACTGGTTAACCATTACCGACCAAACTAGCTAGTCATCCGAATACGGCTAATCATCGCCGTTGTCTTACTTCAACCGTTCATTAACTAATAGGTGTCTATGGATCTAAAAATGTAAGTTACAGACATGTTTTGTTGGCTGTGTTGCATCGAATCTCTTTGAAAAATGGATCTTTTCTGCATACTATTTATGGGTGAATCTATTTATAACCATCAATATGTTTTAGTATCGCTTCCCAGTGACTTGCTAAATACCAGTTTTTCATGGACACTGTGTATATCTAAACATGGAGTGGTGAAATGGTAAACAAATGCGTTTCGCAGTTTTGACAACAAAAGACATTCGTTATCGCGCAACATACTTGGACACATGCAAACCACTCAAGTCTATACCGATGTGATCATGGTAACTGGGGTTCGAACAGATTGTCAGCATAGCTACCGCTACGGTACTGCAAACTTTGCTATTTTGTGAAACTCTGTTCTGTAAACTTGTTGATGTTACCAATTCTAAGAAACTATTCATAGTTTCCGAAGAACGTGTTCTTACTTATTAATCCAGTCTGATACAGCGGATTTGACAAGAACAATACGGGTAAATTGACTTAGACGTTTTGCTTTATAGGAGTCCTCCTGGCCGACCTCCATAATACCAGACTAGGTCAAACCACCATAATGTACGTCGTCCAATTGCAATGTACACGCGCTTGGGCGTCGACAAACTATTAATTGTGTACAGAACGCCTGACCTCCAACGTTTTGATCGTCGGATGCAAACGTCCGTAGAAAACTCCACGTTATCGATTTCCTAACTTTAAGTCCGCAGCGTCATATAAGTGGTCTGGCTCTGGATCGTGGTTGTTGTCGGTCGGAAACTGTCGTGATTTGGCGCGACCGCTTTGGAAGCGCTGGACAGTGATATAAGAAGACCTCGCCAAGGGGTATTGGTCTGATTGGCGTCGATGCGCCGTGTTGGTCGATTGATGGTGAAGGAAGATCAGTCGTGTTGCCTGACACGTTGATGGTTGTAGTCTGGTCGGGGTTCGTAGAAGCGTCCAGATCGACGAGGAATGCCGGCGTTTCTTCATATATAGGAAGGGAAGGCGGCAATGAGTTACTTGGGTATGTGAGAAGAAATCGTCGCATACCTAGTATAAATTAGCTGAACGTTTCGGGGGAGAATTTCTGGGATGTCAGTAATCCGAGTTCGTTGAACGCCGACAGTCGTGATGATCCGACTTGGGTCCGGCGCGATATGTCAAATGCGGAAGTCGGTGTGTGAATGACTGTGCTGAATTCTCGAGTCCACCTTGGGGCATTTGGAAAATTGTCTGATTTGACATTAACAGTGATAAACGAGATACTTAGCATAAAATCACTTGTTCTTTAGAGTTGACTTGATGGCATGCGGAGAAACACACTAAAAAAATATGTTGTACACGTAAGCGTTTTCGACTCCTTTGTCGAACTTATGTTTGTTGTTGTCATACAATATAAACTTGAATGAAATTGTTTGCCATTCAAGACTGTGCAGTTGTTATCAGCTTGTTTACGACGAATAATGCTTTCTCAGGTTTACTCTGCTTACTCTCACCTCTCAGATGAGAAATGACTTATTTGTTTGTAAGAATTCTGTTTGCTGTAAGTACAGTTCAGGAGGTTTCAGCTCTCTTTCTGCAAACTGACTTGGTTCAGAAGTAAGATTTAAGCTCGATGTGTCGTTGAAAGCTGCCTGAAAGTTGTTTGCCTTTAATGTTTATACACAATCGCAATAGGAACCAGCCAGAGTCAAGAAAACAGCAAAGCGTACATTTCCAATTTCGCTGGAAAAAAGAAAGTTAGTTGATTCTAGCCTAAACTAGGGCTAACGACGGTGATTATCGTCTGAAAAAAAAACGGACAAACAAGAACGCATGAAACCCGCCAGAGTGCAGAAGTTCAGTGATCGACTTGTTCTTTGGGAAGCAGTCTAGTTCGTTTCAAGCAAACGATTCATTAATGTCAGTCAACAATAACCGAGAAAATAGCTAGTTTCCTTAGAACTACTACATTTTCTTCTGTCATTACTTCAGCACTCACTGTGATATTTCATCTGATAACCCCTTAGTCGGTTGGACCTGCAACCATTTTCTGTCTACGAGAAATTTTTCAACCAGTACACTTTATATTAGTTTGTGTGCATGAACTTGTAAACCGTGTACATCAGTTTCGTCAGTCTGTTTGTTTTTATCGGCTGTCCTTCTTGCGTACACTGTTCCTCAAAGAATCGGCCTCACGTTTGACGAACAGCCTTGCGGGTAATTTATAAGCTGCTACGGTTTCTCTCCAGCTACTTCATTTACTTACAGCAATAGATTGCCAAGCACAATGAACGTCTCGCTTTTGAATTAACAGAGACCACTGAAGCCACAGAGGCCAGTAGACGGTCTTATCACGGTACTGGATCCATATGTTTAAACGCTCTATGGTTTCCCAGGAAGGTTCTGTAGAGTACGCATCACTTAGAATGCTTGTATACACAACCACTCGAAACAGTATTCAAATGGAAACGGTCTATCATATGTAATACAATACTTATATTATAATATCACATTGTGGTTGGCATGCTGTAAACCAATACCCTTCTCACTGCTTCATCCATCACGAGTGATTTCAATTGGATAATCATAAACTCGTGAATTCTATAAGTTAAAACTAACCGTCACAGATTTAGTGAGACGCAACTGTCCAGTACGTTCACTCATACACTCCCATACTACATTTCATTGAGCCCATACGATGAGAGAATAGGGGACACGCAATTGCGGCATGTTGACAGAAAGTAGGAATCCTACGGATGTCAGAGAAATAATGACACTGCACTCTCAGCACTTTTTGGAGGTCAGCCCTTCTGTACACTATTAACAATCAGTCGACGGCCACGCATGTGCAAATTTCTCTTGGACGACCTACATTATGATTGCTTGAACTAGTGAGGCAGTATAGAAATTATTGTACCACACAAGTCAGTTCGCACTCTCCAAATCGACCAATAAAATTGAGAACAACCGACGCCAATAAAATTGACGTGTAAATCAAACCAATGAAGTAGTAGGTGAAAGCTGGCTACATCATTGGACAATTTGGTAACCAAATCGCTATAAATACACATGCATTACACATGCATTACACATGCATTACACACATGCATTACACAACGCGTCGCGTTCCTCGAAGCTTTTTCAAGGTCATTTTCCGTTGGTTTGACCGATACTTTCCATTAATAACTTAGGCCGGGTGCAGACTCAAGACTGTTCGAGTCATTCGACCTATTCGAGGTCGACTTTCGTCAATTTCAGCAGGTCACCTAAGCGGACAGTCCCGATGACCCGGCATGGGTCCGGCACGATGTTTCAAATGTGGAAGCCGGTGCATGAGTGATTGCATTGAATTCGCGAGTCCCCCTTGGGATAATTGGGAAAATTGTCTGATTTCATATTAACAGTAATAAACGAGATACTTACCGTACTCACCATGTAATTGGCGACACGGGAACAATGCATCCTCAAACGGTAGCATAAATTCCATGGAAAGTGGCAGTCGCAGTTCCAACTGTCTTGATCGACCCTGTGGAATCCCGTGCCTTTTTCGGTTGCCAGTATTGGCATTACGGTGGCATCAACGGACAGCTCCCGACTGACCTGCATGTGCACCGAGAAACGTTCTACTGCCCATGGCACCAGTTTTCTTACGATCGTGTCCAGTTCGAGATGACCAGAGATCGGACGAAAGCCGCGGCTATCAGTTGCCAGCTTAACCTGTTTGTTACTCATGTATCGGAAAACACTGCCGATTCGTTCAGCAGCTTTCCGTAGGCGGATGCGACCGTCGATATCATGCCGCTTGATGGAACGCTGTGTTGCCCCCACGAATTTGTTTTCTCTGGTTTCAAATGTTGGAGACATCGGAGAGTGGCTATTACACCACTTGCTGGCACGCGGAATCAGGTAGGTGAAGAACGCTGTGCCCAATTGCTGGATTTCGTGCAATGAGGTTGAGAATACCGTCGCGTTCCTGGTGTGCATGACCCTGTAAAAGTGTTGGAGGGCACTGGGATCCGGACGCCATCACAATGAGTGAAGTGAATACGGTGAGACTCACCCGCTGGTTTACGTTCCTTAGAAAGTGCACTTGGCACAAACATTTCCGTACTCGCAGCAGTTCTTGAGCAGTCGCCGCTTGGGTGGTGGTACTACCGTCCATTGTCACTGTCCCAGTGTTTATAGGCCCGACATAATGGATGAAGATATGGAGGAACTGGGCAATGGCTTCGGTCGTCTCGTTCGCCAGCCATCCGAAGCAGGTCGGCAGTCCCATCCCCCATGCGAACAGGTAGTGTTTGTCCTAATAGCTTCGGCACGTGGCATCTATCCGCATCACTGTGGGGTAGCGGTGGTACATAATTTGCCCTCTGGAGATCATGACAAGGAATTGGGGAAAGCGGTTTTTGATATCAAGAACACAGCAACGTACCCTGATTCGGAGAGTTTGCTGACAAGTTCTAGTAGGTGCAATGGACAGCTTCTCTGGACCGTGTGTTTGGCACGCAAATTGCAAATATCCCTAATGAACGCGTTTTTATCGAACCTACTCGGTATACAGTTGCACAACGTGAATGAACTGACACGTTGCATTAGCCAAGACAGCATCTCTTCGATTTCCTCTTTGGTCGGACGTCGGTGACTGGTTTCCATTTGGGTGGCGACGACGCCCACCGGGTGATTGTGTGTAGCGTCTGCTCGAGTCACTCGGAAAAGCCCTCAGCGCTCCAGTTAACGTTAACAAACAACTGGCATCCCGTTTGTCCACGCGCCTTCGTACAGACACCGCGGCTGGGACGTAGCGGTTGACTCCTCTTGGTGCATATGTAAACTCTTCGGCTTATCTCGCCCTCGTTGGAAGTCGTGGTGCGTATGCGATAGCACGCTCCGGTGACATGCTGAAATTGACGGAAGTCGACCTCGAACAAGTCGAATGACTCGAACAGTTTTGGGTCTGCACCCAGCCTAAATCATTGGTAGAATGTGACGTAACTGATGCAAATTTGCTTTCTTGGAAAAGTAAGGGATGTTGTCCTTCAATTGAACGTAAAGTACTGTATCTTGCGAACCAACTGACTCCATTTTCCACCATGCAAAACAAGTTGATTAAGATGAGTACTGCCCATGCGGCAATTAAAATGAAGCGTTTGTCACTTATAACAAGTGAATAAGGATTTCACAATAAGGATGAACTGTTTAGTCAACCACATCCGGAAATCACTAGGATTGAGGCTGTAATCCATTACAGCCTTTGTGTAGAGCCTAGCTTTCACCTGATAGGGATTTAGTCGTTTGCCCACTTGCATATGAACTGAACGTCTTTGATCCCAAACTGTACACTATCGAAGTTTCACTTCTAACCGTACAGCTAAAAATGGTTGGGAATGATAGTTGACCTCCTGATCATTACTAGAAGCTAAATGACTACCTTCTTGTTAATTTTAAAAGGAATGTTCCAAAATCTTTACTTCACAACTAAGTTTAGGCCAGTGAATTCACTGAACTTTCTGAACGAATGCATTGATGGATGTATTTTTGAAAATGCATGAAAAACAGTTTCACGATGGAATTTCTAGGGTCTTGCTTTACAAACATTACGCAGATGACATTCTAACTTTCACTGAAGCGTGTTCTTTTACTTCATTCTATATCGTTTTGAGCTCCATTCATTCAAATCTCACCGTATCACATGAAGCGAGGGACAATTGTTTGCCATCCTCAGACATTCATCATTAAGTATCAGGATGGGACGTTGCGAGGGTTGGTTTAACGGAAGTTAGCATGGAGTGAGTAATATTTACAATTCGCTAGCTTCGGACCTATCGTCTACAAAAACGGATTGGTGGAAACATTATTTCAAAGAGCCAGAATAGCATACACAGCATGTTGACTGCAGGAAAATGTGGGGTACGTCAGAAAAACGTTACTAGATCATAGTCACAGAAAAAAAACGTGAATATTTACAGTGAGAAGAGAGAAACAAAAATGGTAAGCTGCACTGAGGAGAAAAACAGTTCACTTCCGCGAATCCAATTCAAGGATGACCATCTGACTTACAACATGTGTTACAAACTGATGTCTACTTATTCAGCTGGCCAACGGCCCGTTCTGTTATGCACTAGCGAGGTCGGTTGTCCATAGCAGTAATACATACTCAACCGAACAATCTGTCCCCCACGTAATATAACAGTTTAATTTATAATAGTAGTGACGTCTATGTACACAGGCCAGATCGGTGCATGTACCAAAATTTGACAAAGCACATTCTTGGTTGTCAACTGCAATGTCGATAAACGACCTGCTGACTGCTACAGGCTAGAAGAACCCGGCTTTATTGATCGCCAAACATCTTAACAACCGGTCGCCTAGTTGACCCATTCGGATAGTTCAAGATATTGTTAAGTAATCGCAGCCCAAAACTACTAACGACTAATGGGACAGTGCAAGACAAACAACATCGCACCGTTTCGTACGCACAGACGGAGCTGACGCAACCCTTGCCAATTAACTGATTGCATAATTCGCGCGCGAAGGATCAGACAATTCGGCTGTTGTTTCCATGTATGGTGTACAAAGTTTGCTGGTTTTTACGTTTGTTTGGTCTGTTGACTATCACTCAACTGATCGCAAATTTGACGTTCAGAGTCCTTTAATCCAATCTCTTTTTAAAATATGCTGGACTCGAGGGTCACGCCTTGTCGGACGTCATTGTCGGTGCATAACATTAGTACGACCATGGGTTTGACTCCGACCATGTTACCATGACTCAGCCATGTTAAACAGTGTTATTGACGTCCATTGTAAACCCTCGACCACCTTTGCCTGACGGTGGATAACATCTGAGGCAGATAGAATTACCTTCTTGTCACCTAGCGCCTTTAATTTGAAGTTTCACAATTGTTTTAATCTGCCGATAGTTGCTTCGAATTCTGACGAGCAAACCTAAATTTTGACCAGAAATTCGAGGCAAAGGTTTTTGTCTCGTGTGTTCCGAACCTCAAGACCCTCTTGAGAACTCGTGGGAAACTTCGATCAAGCGTACATGTACGAGTTCTCATGGTTCCACCATACAGTAAAGATATACGACGATGTAGGCAAAAATTTGGAATTCTCCGAATAACAGCTAGACTAATTTGCCCTATGACATACCATCAGAAACATTCATATTTGTTCTGCTGTCCATTTCATCAATTCATTTCCCCCCCTTGTCTTCTACGACACTGTTTTATTGTGCTAATTGTTAAACGAAGCTTTTACACAACAGTAGACATATGCACGCCATACCTCGTCAGCGGATATGATGGCGGTGGTATGGATACCCCCAGTTGTTCGAGTAGATGTATGTTAGCGGATCAGTTCAAAAAATAGTTACTGAGTAAGGATGGTAAATATTAAACGATTTATGGTGCCAAAGCCAGGGTGAACACATACGTGTTGGTGTCCTATCAACATACGTGACCGTCACGGTTTATATAGCATCTGTTTGACTACTCCCACTGACATGCACACTTCAGTCATACTTTACAAACAGTTCGAAATCTGGGACAAACCGAGCGGTTGCGGCTGAATATGAACTCTATGAAGCCAAGTTAAGAGTGTTTTGAGGGAATTTCTATTGGGAAACCTTCCTGGACCCAAACTATGTCCACTGCACGATGGTGTACGCCATGAAGAGGTGTATGATGAAACGAGAGGTGGTTACCCGTACTAATTTTGGCCCAGGTTGTCTCCAGCCTTTTTATATTTCTCCATGATAGGATGAGAATATAACTTATCTATTGCTTGGTCACTTGAGTATACCCCGAGAATATTGCAATCAAAACCATACCTACTCTAGTTAATAATGTTCCTGTTGGTTCCTATATTGTAGTGGAATAATGTGAGTTCGTTCATATTTGTACTGGATATGACAACATTGTCCACTGGTACTGCGTGTTCACAATCGTAATTCATGAATACTGTTACTAGTAGGTTAACTAGCCTAATTCGTGTTTGCATAAATAAATTGTTTACACAGTGTTGTTAAAGGCGTTGGGTTTGAAAACTGTCAGACCGGCTCATCGAGCTGGATGTTCTGGCTCTTTTTCTGAAGTTTCTGTGAAACTGGGCGAAAAAAGCCTGGTGAAACTCTGTTGCTGATGTCACCTTATTCTCACTTGTAACCAAATTTTTTGCTCGCAGCCTGCAGGTATTTTGATATACTGGTGTCCTTGGAGACAATCGTGTCAAAACTTTCGCAGGGGTATTCTAGACATTGTGTGTTTGAATACAGAGGTCTTGATATACAATCTTTGACGGTAGTTAGTACGTTTTGTCGTAAAAGTTTTACATTGCCTATTTCTTTATAACAAAGTTGATGTCATATTCTTGTCTTTTCGAAGGTGTAACTGCACTACTTGCATCGCAAAAAATAGGCGAACTACCCAATAACGCGTGGGCTGACAAACCTTGGCACCCCGTTGCAAATGCTGAAGCTCTGTTGCAATCGGAGAGTTGTGTCACAGTACATTCACGATTGACGAGGAATGATGGGTTGTCAAAAACAAACGCTGGCATTATGTTCGACAATGTGAAAAATGAGATCTACTCTGAACTCAAACGGGAAGAGGAAGAGACGCGACACATACGATTGTCAGAATATCAGGAGGGAATTTGCAAACTGACTTCAGCATACCAGACTGTGATTAAAAACTATAGTAACATCGAACTGGCTTCGCTGAGATACCGCCTTTCAGCAGGTTAGTTTTTCCAGTCAATAACTATTAGCTTTGTTTCTGCGTTTAACAAGCTTACCAGTCATTACACTTCATCAAAGTATTTATCAAGAGAATAGCCTGATTGTAAATGATCTACCTTTAACTGTTCTTTAATTGTCATTTAGCAAGTGTGTCCTGCAGGACTCACTAGTTTCAGATTACTAGTGATGTAAGAGATTCATCAATGCAACCATAAGGAAGACAACTGGGGAACTCAATGTCTAAAAAATTCCATCCAGTTTGCAATTGAAGTTTTTGTTGGAATGCTTGGAGGTTGCTTTGGCTCGTAGTAGTTGAATTACAGTTCACTAAGAAAGTGATACCTTCAATATTCAAAATTGTTCAGGTTTATGGTACAGCATCTGTTGATGTTGCAACAGCCTGACTGATTCACGGACTTTAAAAGAAGTTTGCACTCAAAAAGCAACGTGAATAAATACAGCAAAACTGGACGGGCGACCGCCATTTCGCGCGACATAGAAGTTTGAGGTTTTCGAAAATGATCTCACTATGTTCCGTCGAATAAGGTACTTTTAGAGACTGTTCTGTATTTACTCAGGGGAGCACCTGAGTACCACCAATACTTATCATCCCCAGGGCAAGTCAGACTGCCACCGATTGCGCAACAGCTCTGTAGTATCTGTACAAATGTATAATACACAGAGACTGAAAAATGCGTACAAGTGGAAATGAAGTATCACATCTGTTCGTCAATGGCTGGACCTGAATAAAAATTATGCAGTTTCAATGCTAGTTGATGGCGCTGATAGATTTTGGTGTGAACTGATCGAGAAGTCTTGTTTGGGTGATAAATCGGCTGGATCCTTGGGTGGATTCCATATGACGCAGACGGTTGGGTAATTAGGTTTAAATGTGAAATTTCTGAGCTACCGGCGTGGCTTCATAGCCCAGCTGGCGTAGCATTTACCGCGTTTGGCATGCTGTTTCTGTCGCCGGTTCGAATCCAGCCGAAGCCCAGATTTTTTGCAATTGGATCTCTTCTGCACAAGTAAGAGCGTCCAAATTCAGGACGGCGGCCATAGCAGCCCCCCACTTGAAATTAACTGTTTTTAGTCACATTACTTACAAAAAACGAGTAGGCGGTGAGTAAAGAGAAAAATCAAACGGACTTTAAAATATGCAATGTTCTTTTGGATCACTGGTGAAGGTTTTACCTCAATTTCTTTTAAACGTTTATGAGTACTCACAAACTCTTATAGACGAACTGTCCTAGTGATGACAGCTTGAGTCGAAAGCGGGAGTTACTTCACGTTTTTACGATGTCCATCACCTGCTGTTTAGACTCTATAACCGGAGAGATGAAAACTAGCCTGTGTCAGTTAATCAAGCCCGATAACCGGGATTTGACAAGCTCCTGTGAACGGTTTGACTAAGGCCCCGATGCATGCACTCATGAGTTAAGTGTTGGTTCAAGAACAATGGCAGAACAATGCCGTTTACATTGCCTGAGGGCAGGTTGCAAAAGTTGAAGTGTAAGCGTGAAGACGCGGAACAGATTTAATCATTAAAATGTTCTTCCACTAGCAACCTTCGTATCGTGAGCTTTTGCAACACCGAAGGTCAACGGCCTGGTGTTGGCTGTTACTTATTAGGATATTTCGCCCGATATATACAATTTCTTTGTTGAAAATTATGACAGAGTTGTGTATTTTCTACCTACACTTACCACAATGCGCATCTGTTAATTTTAGTGTCTTGGATGCATGTTTATTTTTTTATAATGTCTACTGGTTGAAAGCGTTTGTGTATACCCCCTCCACACATAACTAGGCTCAGCAGCACCTTTTATAACATGGACTTAACACAGTGAAAGCCACCTAATTTTTTCAAATTGTTGCAGATTTATTCTCATCCTAACAAGAATTACGTACACGCTTTTCATGCCTTTAAAATGAAGCTGAACTAGCGAATGATAAACTTAAGGATCGAGGCAAGTTTATGCAGATTAATTCGCACCATAGACAGATTTGTTCGTCTTATGTGTTAATGTCTCGTTGGTCATCCGTTCTACTTCCTAAAGACCTCAACAACTTCGCTGGTTGCACTACATTTGACGACGTTAGACTGTACTGTTGGGGTGATCTTTAATATCAAATCAAAGACTGAGTTCCGATCAACGTATATTGTGACGAAAAGTACCTGCCCATTTATAATGAACACTCCAAACTCCACTTTTATTGATCCATCGGTTATTTGGTCTCATTGTAGGAGGCGCCGTTTTCCTTGCGTTTTCACAGTTAATTTTTCAGCCAACGATGTCGTAGAACTTCCTGACAATCCTCCATAACGTGATTGGTTGCTTGTTGTTAATCAGCAAACTCGAGCCTACCAGTCTGTTCATTATGTCACTGGACTAGCGGTACATGTACCTAATAATATTGTGACTTGAATTTGTGTCAGCTCGATCCAATAGTGGGTTGCATCTGTCAAACAAATCAACATCTAAGATTGTTTTGGTGATTGTGGTGTCAGCACAATACAACAGTTATCACTTACGTTATGCAGCCTGAAGCAACAGAACGTAAATTCTGGAAGCTTTACAGCTGGTGTCTGAGGATTTAATTCTGAACCAGTACAAATAACTTCTAAGCAGGTCGCACAATGTTTAACACGTGAGACTGACTGTTATTTAGTTGCTTCGCTCAGTCTCCTGCTGCACGTTTTATTCAGCTTAAGAGTACATTGTGGGCTAACAGCAGAATCACTCAAAACTTTCACAATGAAGTTTTGGAAACGATCTGGAACTGGGGCTCCTAACCTAAGACTCGGACAGTCTTACCCAAACATGCCTACTGGTTAACGCCAAAGAGGCTGTCTCGCTTGGAATTAAATCTGATATTCCTAAACTACTTTATAGGTGTCCCTGCTTCAGGCCATTGACACTTATGTGTTGGATGTTGTGTGTGTTGTTATCTTAGATCGTTTATGGTTGATTTCCAACATTCATCCAGTGACTACAATGGATAGTCAACGAGAATGCCAGAAGGTGGATTTGTGGTCGCAACATATTAGCATGTTAAACTCTGGAATTCTTCAATTGTATCAACTGTTTCAGAATCAAAGCACACCATTCAGTAATGGAAGCTACTGGGTAGCCACCGGATGAGATGACATGGGGGAATACATGCAGTCATTAATAAACGAGGATCTAAAGATTGCTTCCTTGGCTAG
The DNA here is from genome assembly GCA_013368495.1 of Paragonimus heterotremus. Lineage (NCBI taxonomy): Eukaryota > Metazoa > Platyhelminthes > Trematoda > Plagiorchiida > Troglotrematidae > Paragonimus > Paragonimus heterotremus. The sequence continues at coordinate 111,339 of LUCH01000675.1, read as the reverse complement.
TAACATCCTGACACACCTTGATTCTGCCTAAAACAATTATAATAATTGCGATGTTACTGAGCTTGGCGGTACCAATTTTGATAGGTTCTTGTGCAATAATCCACGGAGTAGGGACTTTTTGTTGCTGTACTTGATCAAGCTGCCGTAAATGGTTGGCTGTTTGTTTGAGATGGGATTTTGCCCGAAACACGTAGGCATTTTCTTTCGGCGACAAACTCTCGATAGTACATTTTTAACCCCTTTCGTGGGTTATCACTTTTCTAGTTAACCATGTACTATTGCACTTCAAATGAGTTTTCCTGATGACGAATTTAAAAGGCTAACAATGGCTTTTGTCCCTGTTAACTACTCTTTCTGTTTGTAGGTTCTCTGTTCTCCGAGTTACAGCGATCAGATAACTTCCAGACAAAGCCTTTTTGCGGCAACTTGAGTCCATTCATTCATGCGAACTCTTGTTCAAGCTGCTCTCCATCCACCTCCCATGCTGTTCCTGTTCTTTCAACTTTCTCGTCAGACCAGAACTCACCTGTGATTTCTTATAAATTACCCCCGGAATTGGTTGGCCCACAAAAGTCAGTCCTCAATCACTTTACTGGCAAGTCAGTGTCCGAAGTGCTTGTCGGCCAGTCCTCCACTTCTATGCATCCGATTCGGCTGTCTCAAAAGGTGTTTTTGGGCGGTGTTCCCATGTGCGATCAGGTGGTGACCGAGGCCACATGTGATGAACTTTATCGTGGTCTGTCATTATTCGGACCGGTCAGTTTAGTCTGGCCGAAGGGCACGGTTATTCAGTCACGTCTTAACCCAACCCTAGTCTCTGCTAACCGGTCTGAAGTGAGAAGAGGCAAGTTTCCCAGTTGACTTTCTGACTCACTCTCATTAAATGGTTATGAGTTTAACGGTTTCTAGTCTATTAAAACCTTGTCCCAAATCCTTCCAGCTACTTTGCATTTGCTTGAAGGAATATTCGGCCTTCTGTTTCACGTGACTGCAACGGACAGATTTTTTAAATCATACTATAGGTAACTGTCGGGGATTTTTGTACTTTCTTACTCGGTATATGCACTGTCGAGGTATACTACATGGTTAATGACAAACGCATCACCTTGTCGTTGTTTGACACCATACTAATGATGTGTGGTCGTAGATACCAACCAACCACTTACAACAAACACGCGCTGGACGTGTTCACGAGCACACAGTGAGTTGTAGATCTGTCACCCAGAATGCTTCTGACTTGGCTAACTTAGTGAACGACTAAGGGTCTTCGTGATTCTCCCGAGCTCAGTCATTCACAGGCTTTTGCAGTATGACTCACAAAACGTGGGCACAGATGAACAGTAAATGTCACTGACAAGATGCTGTAAAAGTAAGTAGTTTTGTTGAACAACACAGAGGGAAAAAGTGTATAATGTACGGGCTAGTCTGGAACAATGATACCAGAGATGTGTGTATCGAACTATCATAGTTATGATCACTTGAGAAGCTCCGTTGTTGTTTCATTGATAAATGAATACTGTTGGATGACCAATCTCCACGCTCAAAAACTACACGCTAAAACGATTACGCACTGATGATGTCACCTCGCTTGGTGATGAAACGTTTGCAACCTAAATGCCAAGCTCGGCGAACATACCAATACCATAACTGTTGGATGAGTTTTGCAAGAATGTGGCACCAAATTTAATACGCAGGTTTCACGGATGTCTATCCCAACTAAACAACTTTGAGTACTGGGAGACAGAAACTCAGAGCAAATCAGTTTGTTCCATTGAACTGAACCAGGCAGTCGGATGATGGTATACTACCTGATGAAGGAAAGATGTTTTGTCTTTCGTTTGTCCGCAAATAAGCTCATTTTCTGCATTTTCAGCCAATAGGAATAGATGAAGTTTCAGGTTCATCGTTCTGTAATCGTTGTATATTGTGGATACTACGGTGAGCTTAAATATTCTCCAGGGGTTCTTAGAGGAAATGACGATTGACAACATGGGAGACAAATGGTGGTTAGATTATATGAATTTCTGTCAAATAAATGGCATATATATCAGTACTATAGATGTCACTGCAATACAGGTTGTGATAGCAAGGAATTGACATGTAGAACTTATTGTTCTCAACGAGAATGTAAGTTTGTCGTTAGGTTGTTCACTCAACCTGTTCTACATCGACGATCAGCTTATCGTCTCTATTGTCACTTTTAACAAGTATATTAAAAAGTTTAGAGTGTAATCATGTGTGCAAATAAGTTAAGGTTTCGCCCATAAAAACCAGTGAAATCTTCAGACAGTAGAACTTGATTTATGTTAACAACCACTACGGTACATTTACTATGTTTGACCATCGCTTTCTCCGCCAATTGGCCTGTATTAAGTGAACTGATCGTGTGAGCAATAAGGCCGTTCGCCGACGCGTATTCCGGAACGCTCGGGATGCCCGATCAATTGGTCAACTACTCGTGGTGCATTGCTCGCGATGGTTAGGTCACGTACTTCGTATGCCAGCTGAGCGTTTACCGTATCGGGCATTATATGCTGAGACCACCAACAGTTAGGTGAAACCACATGGTGGTCAACCGACAACGTGGTCACGAAATATGAAGATCTTGACTGCTCCACTGAGCAAAGTGGGTAGGTGTCGCCTGCCTGGATGGGGTCCTCGTGATAACTCAAACCGCTGGTTAAAGACGCTATATCCGAGATGGCGATGTGTCGCAATCAATGGCTTTCCTGTATCCATACCAATTCCAGTTCTTCCGCTTAGTGTTATTTTAGTAATTTTCAACCTTCTTAGTAAGTTTTCTTCCAGGATATTCCACGTCACTGTTGAAGCAGGCTTCGGTCCGAGCCACAGTACCTTTTGGTCATACTCATGGCTATTATGATGATGATGATGGTGATGGTGATTATGTCCATTTACTGCTTGTAACTATAGGACATCTGTGCAATAATAATTTCGGACTAAGTTTCTCACAGGACGTATGTGTGAAGACCAGAAAGGTTTTTGGTTTAGATGAAGTCCTATTTTTACAGATGCTGACCGGGAATTTTCTCAGATCGAAATCACTACTTTACTCCTGGACGGTTTTTGAAATTTAATGTGCTTGTAAATATTTTATTAACGGCGTCTCATTAGTACACAGCATCAACACTGCATGGACGAGAGTCATTCTTTTGAACACGTGACTATCCATATCAAATTAAACAGAAGAGCAAAGTCCGAAAACAGTATGCCTAAATTCATCATATCATATGGGCTATTGAAGAAGAGGTGGAGTATATCTGACTGGAAACCACTCGAATGTCACTATTTGTGTGCAAATATGCATGTTCCTTTGGCTGACGATATTGTTTTTCGGATTAACTCCTCAAAATAACTAGAATCAAAAGACAACCGGACAGACACGTCATTTTGAGTGGTCTGGGTAGCACCAGCTGTGGTTCCGTGTATATTTCTAGTACATAACGTAAACACGGAGGACTAAGTCAGGTTTGTAAAGGAAGTCCATTGTACTCAATCGACCAGTACTGATGAACCAGGTGGTAGGCCAGTGTGAAAATGAAAGCCCTGTCCGTCGGATACAACAATGGAGATTCCAGAAGAAAAAACTGGTATTGGAAACAGAAGTCAAAAGGAATTTCTACACAGACTTAGACAGCAATGCCTTATCATTTACAAGGTAAGCTGATTAGGTTAGTTGAGAGGAATTTCTTTACTTGACTCAATTTTGCAATAAGATCCGCTGTAATGCGCTGGTGAGGTATGAATGAAAAATATCAGTTTATGAGACAAGTAGCTGCATCGGATCAAACACAGATGTACGAAAACGGTCGTCTATGTAGTGTTGACAGTCATTAAACCACGCTGTGTAAAAAATATTTGACTCACGTTCATTTGAATTACAAATATGACTGTAATGAATAGCTGCCTTGTCCGTCCACGCTTTGTCCAAATCAGCTGGTGATATTGTAGACGAATCAAACCAGTGAACAAGAGGTGTAAGTAAAACTGTGATACAGTACGTGAAAAATGGCCACATAATAGGATACTTCGGTAAACAAAAGGCAATGAATTCACAAGCGACGCTCGGAACGGCACTTCTCAAACCTCAAACCATGTTTGTTACCACTGATTTGACGGAGAACTTCCGGCACTATTTTGGGTCGGTTACAGTTCAAAGCTATTCCGATCGTTTGACCCGTTTGCAGTTGACTTTCGTTAGTTTCAGTAGACCATCGCAGAATGCTGTCGCATGCGTACTACAGCGTCCAATGAGACCGAGATAAGCCGCCGAGTTTACATCTGCGTCTAGAAGGGTCAACTACCACATTCTAGTCACTGTCTCAGGACAAGCCACACAGACAGACGAGATGTCAGTCGTTTGTCAACGTCAACTGGAGCGCTAAAAGACTCTTTCAGGTGACATGAACAGACGCCACAGAGAGTCACCAGGCGAACGTAATCGCAACCCAGACGGACCCTTGTCGCCGACGTCTAAACAAATGGGGAGTCGAGGAGATCGTGCATTGGTTAATGCAGGATGCAAGTATATTCAAGCTGTGTAATGAAATAAAGAATAAATTTGACAAGAACGCCTCCACTAGGGATGTGTAGTTCACGTCTCTAGTACATGGTGCAAAAGAGCTCTCCTTCACACCTAGTAGAACTTTTCAGTAAACCGATTCAGGGCCCGCCCGCTACGTTCCAGACAGTGATGATAGTGTCTCCCAATTTTTGTAATGAATTCCGAACAGTGGGTCTTGTGGCAGTAATACCTCGAAGTGATGAGGATAGACGCTACGTATCGAAGCTGTTCGGACAGGTACTTCCCGCTCGTCGTTGTTGTGATTGATGCATGCGGGATGGGACTGTTGGTCTGCTTCAGATGGCTGGCGAACGAGATAACTGAAGCTATCGGTCAATTCCTCCGCATCTTTATACAATTTTCAGGGTCCATAAATAAAAGGACGGTGATCGTGGATAACAGCTCCGCCAATCAAGAGACGATTTTATCATTTTCCGGGGGTTGTGCTTCAAGCTGAACAGCATTCGCTCTTAGTCCTAGCTATTACAATCAGACGACCATATTTAAGAAGATATTCAGTTTATCTCGAATGAATCTATAAACGCACATTCTACCGACAACATGCTGGTCTGAAAAATAGAATCACTTCACCATCAACGTCTTTCAGTAGTGTCGAATTTACTAACGGTTTATTTACTGACGTTTTTAACATAGCAGTAAGAAGGCAGGCGCTAGTAGATGCTGTTATTCCTTAGTTCCTCCTTAGTACCAAATAACAATAACCGCAAGTAAATGTGTAAGTATACATAAAAACTAGTGGGGTGGGGGATGAAGAAATTAAACAGCAAATGAGGTGGAGGACAACAGCACATTATTATGAGGTCCATGAGAGTTTAGGGTTTACATATAACTGTTTTTAAACACAACGCTTGCTTGATATGGCTAATCGGGGCCACCTCAGTGAAACGTAGAAAACACGGATTGGCATGACGTATTATGATCATGAATGACGATTCGGTATTAGTCCGATGACTGGTGGTCAACATGTATCCGGCGACGGATAAAGTCGGAAGTTTGCCTGATCCCGGGACGAAATAGGTAGACTGCGCAGTCACGTTCTGAACCAATTTCGGCAAATATTCCTTCCTGATACAGTTCAAGTTCCTATTGGTTCTGCGGGTATGACTTTCACCGCAGTTGTTCACAAATTGATAACTGCAGTGTGAGTTGGCGTCAATAGATTGCTCTCCCTTTACCGAAAGTGACCGTAGCTTAAGAGTACTGCCGAACACCACGATCTCAGTCGCATTGTTGGCTGACTTGGTGAGACATTTTGTTGTTCGAAGCCACAGAGTGTCATCTTTGAATTATAGTTTAATGTGGACTTTCTTCTTCCTAGAAGTGTAAACTTTGTCTACTTCCATAGGTAGCTGGCTGTGTTTATTGATAAGTCTCAGCGGATATCGATTATTCTGCATCGTGATAATAAGCAGTCGAAATTCGTTTGCTAAACATTCTAATGAACAAACATGTCCAGCGCGCGTAAACAAGGTTCTGACCAGCGTTCACTTCTACACTAGTGTAAAGCTTGAAAAATATGAGTGTGTTGACTATCGATCCATCGTCTCTGTAACTAATGCGGATGTTTAAGATCGGTAGGCACTTTATGGTGATGGTCAAGCTTGCGCATTGTGATGTTCCGGCGGGCCATACTTACTGAGGTTTCAACCACTTCTGGTGTACCTATGCCAGACAGACTAAAGAGGAGCGGTCAAACGAAAAACGGCTGTGCTCATTGCACTGCTAACTGTATAGGGATGATTAAGTACTGAGTATAGAGTATAGACCAGAAATGTTATTTGTCGCGGCGTTGCGGTTTTCTGCACAAGTAAGAAGGGGTTATAAATGTTACCTTTAAACTCAGGGTATTTCGATAATCAACTGCTCTACTATGACCACCGGCGTATGACTCTTTTCATTCGAAAAACGTTATGCTTGCTTTACTGCATCTGCAGCTCGCAGCACCCATCGAAATCAGACATCTTACCCATCTCCTGTGGACTGGTTAATCCTCATTGTCAGGTAAATTAGACCTTCGGGTCTTTGATTCCAGTAAATTGCCTATGAAAGTCAGTCTCCAGTTTCGGTTTATCAGATCAACTTGAAATATACGTGGACTCATGTGGAATAAATTGTGTAGGTACGGTGTCCAAATCATATGGCTCAGGATATTCGGGAGATCGTAGCTCACCAAATGCGATAGAAGTGAACCACTATGGCATTGTTGTCGTCGCAATCCGGAAGGAGATAAAGGTCGCAAACGCGTACAAGTTCATGCAATCAGGTGCAGGTGTTGGAACCAATCCAACAGAATAATATCCAGTCAGTACTCACTATCGGAAACCGTTCGACAATGAAGAACAAAAACTCAGCACGTTGACCCCCCTGTACTGGTACCGACACTGGAAAATAAAGTATACGGTGAACGCACGTCAAGCTAGCGAGGCACGTAGCAAGTTGTGATTGTTGCCCCGAGAGGAATATTACGGGATGGATAGCTTGACTAAAACAAACGTGGATAAAAATCAAACTCATCCAAAATGTACAAGTGAATGCGACTATCAAGAATATTGTTCATTATAGTCGCTACAACCCCGTCCGATATCCTCAGTTCTTGCGACATTGCAGTCAGATGTGTGTATACTCTACCACTGTGTTACCTATGGGCTGCCTAACACCAATATCGGTTTCCACCTGAATAAGATCAATATCACTATCTAGCATCAATCACTAGCTGGTCAACGGTATTTGATCGATTGTGTGACCGTGCGGCAGCGCGAATTTCGCGAACTGTGTACTCCATGTGTGAAGCGCTGGAGTCAGTGTAGTAAGGACGATGAGCTGATTGGAACTTCGTTATCTACTAACGCTTACTGTTTGGTATTTGTGAGGACCGCGGCAACTTTAAATCTGTCTAATTTGATCACACTTGTATCACTTGGTAGGTATGTTTATTTGTAGCTGAGGTTCAGCAATGGCATCTCCTAATCTGCCCACTTTTTTAACGGTAACAAGCAGAATCTAACAGAAACGGGAAAAGAAAACGTGCACGAAGCTGCGTGCTGCGACGCCCGGGAATCGAACCCGGATCGACAACTAGGAAAGCTACCATGATCACCATTACACCAGCGTCGCTCAACTGCACGTTTTAGTTCTAAGTTCATGGTGCTTCTATGTGTGATCAGTTTACTGAGCGCTGGTAATTAATTCCATCATGAGAAACTGGTCTTCTGTTTCCGGTCGATGTTGTGCATGGTTTTCCACTTTGAATCAAACGAGTTAGGCGAACTACTTGCACGTTACTCAGAACCACTGCATGTACTTAATTATGATAATTTCCGCCATCTTTGGCACAATTCAGCTCTCAGGGTGAGGTCTTTCGGGGGTATTTGTACAAAACCTTTAAGGCTGTATAGAAGAGAGGTTGGTAAGGGACGGAAGAGGCTTAACACGACTGTCAGTACATTCTTGATGAATTCTACATTCTGTTGCACAATAGATATATCAGAAAATCGCGGGACTTCACTTGAAACACACATTATAACCTCATATGCCTATCCGGACAGTGCAACATCCACTCAACCTTGTGTCACACTCAAACTATCAGAAGTTAATTCTGTGTACGAGAAACGTGGCAGGAATGCGGTTACAATGATATTCACTGAAATAGTTCATTGCAGTCGTGGAGTTCTATTAGACTTTGCAGCAGGTAGATTACTGATAGCATGATACACCGTTGGGATAGAACCGGCCTAACGGCGAGAAGTGAGATATGATAGACGACAAATATCAGCCCTCCTGGATAGACTGGTGAGCAGTTCACAAGTGTTCTCAATTGAAACGGTGTTGCATTGTAAGTCGTGTGCACTTACAACAAATGGGAGCGCACGATCGATGGCACGAACCTATGGGTTCAACAGTAATGTTTGTGCTCCACTGAACGACTTTATTCTACAGTATGATTACTCACACTGACTAAATTTCATGTATAAGTTGGGCCAAACCAGGCGGACAACTATGTTATCCAGATAAAAACACGCTCATCGGCGATGTCAAAGGTCATTCGAAAGGTCGCGATGACTTTTTAATTCGACAACACAACCTGATAACAATAATGAAAAGTATGTTCAACATCGTCTCTCTTAATGTAGAACACCTTCCAATGTCACAACAAACGTCATTTTATGTCATCGTATCGCCTCGATAGGATCAAGGTGGATTACTTATATATATAACTTTATATATTATATTGTAAGTTGAAGATATCGTGATGTAAATTGTAATTTAATAGGAATTCCATTCAAAATTAATTTAAGACAAATGTGTCAAGATATGGTCAGAAAACTCACAATCAAGGTGAACATAACTTGACTTCTCGTAGGAATTTATGAATCTGACCTGTAAATCGAGTATCACGGAATAGTATGAACATAATCTCGAATCCATGTTTTATAATCGGTGTAAGCTGGCAATCCAGCAAGTTACTGCTCATTCGCAGGATTTCTCGTACCTATTTAGATCATAAATTGCCAAAACTTGGATTGCGGATTTCTCCAAGAGCATATCTGGCCTAGATCTATTTTGTCTATTTTGTTGCTAGACCTATTCGAACGATTGTTGCCCGGAAGACGTTTGAGACACACATTCATAACTTTTAGTCGTTTATCGTCTTTTCTAACTTGAGACTATCGTTTGCAGGTGTGTCCGTTAAGGTGCATCAGTTTGAACCAACATTGCTTTGCCAATTGGCTCAGATCAAGCCGGAATACTGCAGTTACACTGTGCCACAGACTAACTGGCTGAAGCGCGTAGGTCGAGTATAGCGCGTTGATACATCCGCAAAAAGTGGAGCTATTCGTTTTACTGTATCCTCGCGTTCAAAAACCTATTTGGCGATGGTTATACCTTGCTCTACATAGAATGAAGCAAAACCATCAAACTGGTGTGTGCGATGGACAGAGGCAAAGTTTGAAGCTGGTGGCAGGATCTTCGTCTGTAAGACTGTAACAGGCCGCAGCCGACAAAACAGCTAAAAGTGATGACCATCGACTAAAGTGCCATAGAAACAAAGTGAGCAAAACTTGTAGTTTGAAAACTAGAAGCCGATTTTAATTTCCTATACATAAGTTTCTTTTTGCCCAAACTTTCAGGTCACTGCTATGCAACATTCCGTGATCCGATGAGCGTGGTTTTGCTATTGTCCGCTTGCCAACGACGCAATAAAGGCTGTTACATCAACCTCTCTTCTCTCTGTCCGGAATTGAGATCCACGCATTTGGATTCTATTCAGGTGATCCCATGGGACCGTACAGACACAGAACAGCATGCAACTCCGGCCCTAATTAATGCTGGTTGGTAAGTCAAGTGACGAACAGAGGGTTTCAATGTTTCAGTCTAATTAGTCAACCGTTTTGTGTTTGTGGAGGTAATTCAAAACTTTGTGCAGAAAACCTTGTATGTGGAGGCTGTAGTTGTCTGCATGTACAGATGGGGAGGATGAGCATAACGGAGTAAATCTGTGAGGTGAAACTTCAAAACATGAAGTAACAAGTGAAGGGAAGAGACAACGGCCACATATGTTTACATGTATGTGTTCCGAATAGCCTCCGTGAGTTTACCAGCAGTAGAAGATAGTTTGGCAAACAGTCTGTTTTCATCTGTCTGATTAGTAATCATCTAGCCAATTATACAACACTTTATGCTATTTTGATTGTCAAGCAAACAAACTTAAAAGCAATTTGTTGTATAATTACGTCAAACGGGTTTGAATTGGAGAGCAATCAGATGACCAAACTGACCTTCGGAGATGTCAAGAACCATGGTAATCGTGGTAAACTAGACAGACTTATTTTAAGCATACAACTGTGAATTGCGCAACCGAATTCCGATCGTTCCCGCGGTGGCCAGAATACGAAATTTGACTCCTCTGGATTAAGGACTGGACAAACGGCAAATGGGCCGGAAAACCACTTCCGCTGAGACTTGATACCCTGAGTTAACGCGGTGTTGCCGTGGTGGTGATGACATAATTCGTGGTGTGATTGTATGCGTGTCCATACCCTGTCTATCTCTAATTGTCTGTCATATATAACTTGCATGTTTTACGTTTGCGACTGATGAGAGTAAACGAAATGTTAACATATCGCAACATATGTCTTCTTTCTGCGCTGATTAACGCGGTGTGCCAGAATTACACTCGAAATTGATTACACCTTGATCTTAGTCAGCCATGTGGAGGTGGTGCTCACGTATCCTCTGAGAAAGGCGCCTGGTTGCACGACCGACGTAACCTACCCTACAGGAGTATGTGGAAGTGTAAACAAAGAATGGAGTAACACATTTAGGCTACGTATGGATGGATTTGAAGCAGTTTCGCAGTTGTGCTGCGTTGTAGGTCTTTTCATTTGCGCTGCTTATCCCACGAGGCACCGGTTTAACCAACGTTTCACCTCTGTAGTCTAGCATCATGTGAACCAGCTTCTTCTTCGCAGATGTGAACTTGATTTTCGGTGTTGTCAGTTCCATATATCTGTTAACGGAATTTACGGAGTGGACGTTCGGTGCGTATATCCGTCGTGAGGCATCAGTTTCGCTTCAATCATGCACAACCACATAGCCTTGTTTAGGCACTTGGAACGGCCAACTTACTAAATTTTTAAAACCAAAAAAACTGGTTTGTAATGTGACACAGAGCTATAATCATCATCATCATCATAGACAGCAATACATCAGTGGTTTACACTGATGCTTAACTGCCACACAACCATGAAGAAGAATAAAAAGCAAACCTTGTATAGGAAGAGAGGACAAAAGACAGTGAGAGGGGAAGAGACCTAGTCACTGAAAAGTAGCTACGTCTACATTCAAACATACAAAATCAAAGGCGCCTACACCTTGCAAACAAACAACCGAGTTGTACGTGAAAGTAAAGAAATGCACGGATGACACTAATGGAATGGCAGTGGTACTTTTACGATTGCGACTAACTGTTCTTGAGGATATTGCAGTGAGTTCACCTGCCTTTAAATTGACACTACAAATGGTGTGCCAGCTTTAACTGTCGTGCTTACAGTGAAACAATATGTGAACAGTACTGACATAAAAGTTGGGTCGCTAAACTATGGTTCATTTTATAGTAATTTAATTCGAACGCAAGACTAGACGTAGTCAAAAAGAAATCTGTATGGTTTAATCGCCTGTGGGCTGAGGAATCTAGATTCACTTTGGAATGATATTAATACGGTTCCAATCCTGAGAGATAAGAAACCAATAAGCTTTAAATGAGCTCACGTCATTCGTTGTTTGAGGCGAGATCGTTTCTCTAAATGCATATGAAGCCTTCCAGGATAACCGGAGACTAGGATTAACAACAAAAATTATAACTGCTATTTGAAATGAATGCTGAAGTTCCGTTTGCTGTTTCGCAGTAGTTATTGACTCTTGAAAGATTGGGATGAACTGCTGTAATCGAAAAATTCGACGTGTCATTTCGAACTCGCTCTCTTTTCTCCAATGTGACCGGAAATATGTTTGGCATGGAAAGAATTTTATTGTCAGATAACCGTTATAAAATGAGTGAACGTACGAAACTATGGCAAACAATGCACGATCGTTGAGAGTCGGAGACAAGTCAGTTCTGTGAAACATTGTTTGTACCTTTGTTAGCATATTCCACGCAAAATATGTACGTTCCCGATTGTCTTTCACGGTTTGTTTTATAGCACCGTTGATGAATACATGCAGGTTGTTACATGCAGACCCTTAGCCATATCTTCATAAATCCAGACAGAGTTTCGAAACATCTTGGACCATCAACGAAATTAATGCTCGCTCTATGTGTGGTCGTGTACGCAGTAGTGAAACTTGTAGCTAACTCACAACTCATTAAATTGCCTTGAACATGGTATTACTTCTAAACGTACAAATGTTTACGATCATCATCGACCACAATCCAGTTCACTAACTCTCGTTGTTCGAACCTGACCGTAAAGAGTCTTCCTAACCAAATCAAGTTCATCATCAGGACCCGTTCATGCAGTTATGTGGTCGTGTCTCTTAGTGATAGGGAAACTGCCTTGCACATATTCCCTACGTTTATGGTGAATAACTTGATTAATGTGGTTGACATTCAGTACTCCCTGTTTTAGTCTCTTCTACAAACGACCCACCGGCTCTTCTTGAAATGTTGCAACCAGCTAATTAGCAGAAGAGACCGGTAGTTCGTTCCAGCTGTACGATTACTATCATGCTGAGTGGTCATACGACTTGACTTCTGTGTGAATCAAAAACAATTTTGTCTGGATTAACGGGGTTCGGGGCTGGTGAACGGATCGTCTAAATACTGGTTCATGGTATAGCTGTCTTCTTGTAATACATGAAACTCGATCGTCAAGTTGTGTTGTAAATGGGGCATGATGACAATGTTCACCAACAAGTGACTGATCAAAGGTTGTTGATCGCCTTCTTCTCAAAATTTTGACTGAGTCATATCAGTTCCTCTTTATAATTTATCAGAACTACATATGCAAGTGTGGGGTTGTCAACAAATTGTGTAACCTAACCACAGCACATGGACGATATTCTTTCATATATTCATTCAGTTGTGAGTATTCTGTTTCACTGTTTTAAAGCAAACCCCATTTTGTGTGTCCAAATTACTTGGAGCAGTTTTGTGGTCTACTGAAGAATATGTTACATCGTTTATACACTTCTAGAGTTTTATTGTTACAGTTTGAATAAAATAATGAGAAGGAGCAAATCACGTAAAACTTTGCAGAGTCGAAATTCCGGCAAGCGGAAGTCGTAGCTTAAGGGATTAAACAGACGAACACAAAAAGCGAAAAAAATATTGGAATTCCGACTACCAGGGTGGCTGCTGCGTCAACACAAATTGTTTTGAGCACACATGGGGTGGAATGTAATGTGTGATAACCAAAGCCTCATCGGGCTGGACTATGTGTTTACAGTTGCTCCGAAAACTCACCGAGATTGCATCAAGAACTTTAACTCTGTCCTGTTTGGATTACGTTCCATGAAACGGATGATTCTGGATGCAGTTCTTCGGCATGTCTGGCGTTTCTAACTGTTTCCAGTCATTTGGGAACGCGCTGCTTGATACGAACAACTAGTTGTCGGTTTGTCCTCCCTATACAGCTCATACTGCAGCTACACAGATATTTCTGCAAACAATGGAAAATGATGGATATAGATTGCAGGAATATACCCAGTTTAGACATTAGAAGAATGTGTGGCGAACCAGCTTGTTTTCGGTGCTTCATCCTCAGGCTAAATACAGCACATTTATGTGGGTTAATCATATGAGAAAATGTACGGTAATGAATCAAACGGAATGTTATCAGCTTCAGAAAGATTACGTTGACTGTATAAATTAGTGATGGCTTTTACGATAACGGTCATGATTACGTAATCTGTTCTGTCCGGACATGGACATCTGGTCAAAGAGGATTCAATGTTTTGACGAAGCGCTTTTGAATACATGGTGGGGGGGGGAACAAGTGGATGACTATTGCTTCTGCGACTGCCAACAGGCGCTCTTTGACCCGTTTTGGTTGTAATCTGTGAGCGCGATAGATAGGACGGATTGTTTCACTGGGATCGATTGAGTGGTTGGATTCCATTAGGTGCGCAGCGATGGAAGACGAACAAGATTTTGTCGATCCCCGAGTTAGTCGCTCCGGATGCTGCTCCCGAATGTGTTCAGACAATCGCCGTGTCGTGCGGTCTGCACAGCTTGTTCCACAGGAACAAACGAAATGGTATACACAATAAGAGGCAGCATGAACAGGCAATGTATCTTCCAACTGAGAGCGCAAAATTGGTGTGGAATTAAACTGAACACGCAGTTTCGCTGCAAAGTAGGTCTTGTTTAGGGCTACGCTAAGTTCGTTGTTTATATTTTTTGGGGCACTATCGCCCTGAATAAGTGATGGAATATAAACAGACTTATTCTCTACAGTGTGCTGATTTTTTAAATTTTGTGCTATTTGACATATGCCTGTGAACAAACTGTTCGGAATAGCCATTTTCAACTAGTACTGTAAATATGAATTGTTTTTCCTTCTCTAAAGTGTCACTCGAACATATTTTCTTAACTCTGTCGGTCATACATCGGATAAGATTAATCTTCTGTCTTAATGGTACAAAACTATGAAAGTTCGTATATTGTCCGGTCCACGTCAACTTACGGTATACTTTCCTTTGTATCGTCCCATGTGAGCGACTGGATAGGAAGACGTCTAGGAACGAAATACCTTCGAGTGAATCAGACTCCACGATGAAATGGATATCCTTGTGGGCTGAGTTGAACCGTCCCTGTATTACCCTGGGGCTTACTGATTCATCAGTTACACAAATAATATCATCTACTTATCGTTTGTAAAGAGTAAGCAAGTTAATCATGGTCGCTAGATTGTTTGTTCGTGGCCGAGGAGACTGGTAGAATTCTGGTTCGTTGTACTATGCACAGTTTTGCAGCATTATAAGTACCGTTTGACACTTTTATAAATCTAGGTCTGGGAATCATTGCAGATGGAGTTTAAGCACTCACCGCATGAAAGAACGTGGAACATTTTGGTGAACGGGTACCGATCTACTGGTTTCACTCATTGTGGTAGCAAGGCTCGCAGTTTTTTGTTTAATGGGTCGTTTAATATTGTATTCGTTGTCCAGCACCAAACTTGAGTGTTTTCCAATGTTGTAAACGTCATCTTTTTGTTTTAATTTTTATTGAAAAAGCAACAGTTTGAAAGATTCGAATCACATCTCCGACGGACTTGTACGATCTCGACGAAAGCAGTATTCAGTATTCGTGGGCGCTCTGCATGGAATGCTTACTGCTCGTGCACTTTACACTATCTGTAACGATTTGTTTGGCAACGTGGACAGTGTGGTTCTGGACACAGACCGATATCACTATCCTATCGGTAAGTCATGCATCCATCGTAGCGAAATGTGGAAACGTTGTAGCTGTGCGGTTCTGTTTCAGTTGTGTGCTTTTCCATGTCGATCATAAACTGACAGTAATGTTTTTTAAAAGGCATTCATAGAACATATAACTATCGACGTGTACCATGCAAACCTAGTTACAAAACCTAAACCCTCAAGTTTGTGACCCCGTATTCCGAGCAGTTCGTCCGCTGGTGGGTTTATTACGACCTGTGGTATCCGTCCGGAGGTCCACTGAGAGAGGACCAGCAATATGAGTTCATGCGATTTTTTCAGTCCATCAGTATCCAGTTAACAGCTGCACTGATCGCATTTCACAACCTTTAACCGTAGACACATTTTGGAATACAAACACCAATACTCAAATTGTCTTCGTGCTCAGTGGCTGCTTTGGAGGATTCTGACACGCCTGTTTAGAGAATTCAGCATGTGTAGTCATCTCTCTGTGCCCACTGATTAACTTTATAAGTTACATAGGAAGTTTTTATATACTGCATTCCCAGGAGATGCTTGCCTTGGGGAGTGTTTTAACCGCCATTATCATGTGAGGATATACTAAGCCAATTATATGGACTGTTCTGTTGTCTAAGCGTGTTTCAACATTGATTGTCAGTTGTGTGCAACTTATTTATTTGCTAAAATACAACGCTCAACATTACACTATTGGTCCATTCTCTATATCTATTTACCATCCCCCAAACGCTGCTAATCGTCATTCATTTCAGCGAGTATAAGCTTTTTTATTCCATGCCACAATACTCATTGAAACTGAAGGGATAGATGGAGTGTTTGTGATTTTGACTATTATCGTAAACACATGTGATTAGTAATCAGGCCGACACGTGTATTGCAGACGATCAGACATTTCACAGATGAATTCCCCTAAAACTAACTCAAATCGAAGACTACTGTTAGCACCCGTAAATTCAGTAAACAAGAAAAATTCGCACCTCGTGATTCTCTCCAGACGACACTCTGAGAACACATGTGATTAATTAAATTAGGCCGATGGATGAGAAAGGAACAAAAGTGGGGATATGAACAACAAATCGACTCGAAGCATAATACTTACTTGTGATTGAATGTACACGGGTTTTTCAAGACATTTCTGGTTGTTCTCAAAATTCACACTATACGTGTCATCAACTTTAAACTTTTGTCCAATTTGGATGGAGTTAAGTGCCACCTTTCAGCATTAACAGGGGGATCTAACGTGTTTAACTGCGCTCTCTGTCAAATTGGAACGTGCCACTTCATATAAGGACCTGGTTATCAGTCTGCGCTTGTGAAGAACGAAGGGCGGTTATTTGGTGCCATGTTCTTCAATGTGCCATTGCTTCCCATATTCGCCATCTGATGACTGTGAGACCTTTTGTGGGCATAGCTGACTAATACACTCCAAAAATGAGACCTCCTTTTGAACTGCCGTCTTAAACACCTTTCTAGATTTATTTAGTGATGAAACAAGCCGGTTACACCTCCAAACAAACTGAACACTTTATCCATTACTGTACACAATGCATATCATTTTGCATAAGTTTATTGGTAAGTTTTATTTTGTACATTTGGACGAAGCTTTATCCTTGCTCTTTCAGGTAGAATTTATTTTAAATTCTCCTGCTATCCAAATAAAAAAACTGCGCGTATATCTTTCTAATATACAATGCGGTATATGAGTTGAGTAGCTGTATAGAAGATATTTTCCTGTTCGTCTCCGATTAGTTTACGGCTGAATTGAGCTCAATTCAACTAGTAAAACATCATATCAGCATCGTTAATCTCCACTAGTTTACGTCTATTCACCGTGTATCTAGACTCACTGGTTTTAAACTGTAGTTGCATAAAGCAGATTCTATTTGCGCCAAGAAAAAAGGCTAGTTAATCCCTCTATAGCATCGTATAATCAGAAACAAAGTTTTTTCCTATTGTTGGGGCTAAGATAATCTGTTCCTCATCTTGCTGACCTAAAAACGTGTACACTTAGGAAACTGCCACTTAAATCAGGTGAGCCTAATACCCGTGACCCACTTGAGCTATCTCGTTGAGGAGTTCACTAGTTGAACTAAACTTCTAAATCCTACGAGAACATTTTTAGCCAACTAGTCATTTCAGCTAACTGCTGTCTCTGTATAGATTTGCACTAACTATCAGATACAAGTAGTTTCAAATCCGTGTAAAATAAATTTCATATTACGTCAAGTGTTGTTACACCAGTGCTAACATTCCGGTAGGTTCTTGTATTTATTTTGCTGGTGAGTTTGCGAGATCTAAACAAATCTGTTAATTATTCGTAAGTTTCGTGTTCACTCGAAATCCAGTTCAGAGAAATATTCCCATTATAAATGGTTTGAAGGGATGTAACTGACCTAGAAAATAAACACACTCGTGAGTTCTCCCTCTCTTAAAAAATAGTTTTACAGGATTGTCTGTGGTGTAAAAAAAGTTATCACTCAAGTAGTTTGCTATAGTAATAGTTCTTCTACTTTTGTTTATGATGCGTTATAGGGAAAACATCATCGGATCACTATGAACTGATATTTATCATCCTGATGTCCAGAGTAAAAATAATTAGCATGTAGTGTCAACACAGAACGAACTTTGAATGTTAGCATAACTATCTTCTACGGATATCCATCGTCTACCGACAAATTAATCCTCCCCGTTTCGGAAAGTGCGAGTGAGAAAACATGCTGTGGTTTCGGATAGATGTGAACAGTGGTGGTGTTGTTCGTAGCTCGGGTTGATGGTTTTGGTATTGGTATGATGTCACCTCGCTTGGTGATGAAGCGTTTGCAACCTAAATACCAAGCTCGGCGAACATACCAATACCAAAATGCTGTGGTCATCCCTATTCAACCACTATGGCTGGGTGATATCATAAACACAGTCCTCTTTTCGTTTCATTGCATGACACGTTCAACTTGAACGTCTTCACTAACCGCTGGTTGGAGCACTGCGAATGTACTATAAAGATGACTTTCTGTCGTATGTCGATTAAGTGTGTTCATTTGTTGCCTTTGGTACTTGCTCTTGAAATACCGTGTTTCTTGTGGTTTTTATACGGGTTTTTAATACGACTGGACTGGAGCAGTTTCGTTAGTGGAGAACGTGCAGTTAATCAAAGCTCACCTATAAGCTGTTGTGAACGGAACTGGAGTGAGTGAAGCAAAGCCTTGCTTGATGTGCGCGTTCTTACATCCGACGGAATTTCTTTAGATGAGAGGATGTGAATCTATCGTCACGTATGAACAGTGTCTCCGAAGGGTAACAGTCGTCAAAATAAAATCAAATAATCAATAAACTGATCACAGTTGACTGGAGATCAGAGTGATAAAGTAAAACAAAGGATTCATATAAATGGATCATCACCCACAATTGATTGAAGCTGTCGCATTCCCGTAAACATTTCAATGGGCTCTTTTCAAAGGAACGCATTGGATTTGAATTTGGCTCCTGTCAGGGCTCGTCGGTAGTGCATATCCTTGCCACGGCCGACCACGATTTCATGGGGCAAACGTGTGTGAACACTCAGCCGCATTCGTTTGTCAGCAAACCGAAGTGTGTTGTAAAAAGCACTTCCTTTAGTCCATCCGACATTTCAGGAAGACACGGATGTTGTTTTGAGCTACGATCCGAACTGCATGTAAGCTGGTGGTGGCGAGTTTTATTGCAAACAGTAGCACAAAGCTTAACAATTACATGGTCTCAATTACCTAATGACAACCTTTTGGTAACAGAAAAAACTGTGGAGTGTTGACAGCAGTTAGATCAAAATTGACTTCCATTCTGGCTGGGAAAATAACGATATTTCATGGATTGTGTCTCGTAAAGGAGTTGGTATCGAATCGATTAAAATCACCTCGAAAAAAATGCACAAAGGAGCGCCCTGATGTTCAAAACTACCACTGAAGAAACATCGGCTAGTGCCTTGATCTCTGAAATTCAACATCTTGAGAATAAATAAATTTTCACAAGTACGTACTTGCGTTTGTATTTCACAATATTACAGTTAACATGAGCTGTGGTATATTCAAATATAGTATATGATGATTGCCACCGGAAGTGCCTTGAGGTTTATGAATTTGAAAGAGCTAAAATTCCAAAAACTAGGCATATACTTTTGTCGACTTGATCAATCAGAGAAAAAAGGTTGCCATTTGTCGCTCTCACTCGATTTTTTCATCTTGAAAGCATTCCCCTAATCTACTGCTTTCTCTCGTGTTAGTCTACCAGAAACGATAGCGTTTTGCCTGTAACAGAACGAAACTGTTCGTAGTGTAACGTTCAATTCTGTCAGACGTTCAGTAACGCGTAGACCAACCCCGACAGCTAAATTTGAACCGGGTTAGATACAACGTACTAAGATGTTCGACAACAGTATGGATGGATCATGTCTGGAAAAAAACATCGCAGACCAGTACACAAGTGCAAAGCAGTTCCAAGGTTACGAACAAAAGGTTAATCTGTAGCAGTCAACCGGCAAGTGATAAATCAAGAAACGAACGAATACCAACGAGATAACCATGTGAAGTCATGCTTACCGGGCGGGTCATTGACTAGCTACTTGTCACCAGAACGATCGAACGACTAGTCACTGTCAAAAGGATTCATACAACACGAAACAGCAAGCTGGTCACGCACACAGATGGGATAACAAGAAATGAGTAGATCAGGAAAGCGAGTGATCGGGGAGGGGGAGACCGATAGGTCAAAGTGAAGCCCTCAGGCCAATTTAGGAGGGATCATGGATAATGATAGGATTGTGGGTTTCAGAGTGAAATGCTGATATCGTGTGAGACAGTTTACATTTATATAACTGCCGACTAGAAAATTCGACATGAGGTTCACATCTTTCTTGCTTAGTACGTTTCCTAGTGGTCGTTGGTGACCGCAAAACATGTTTTGCAAACAGTAGTTGTCCGATCACTAATCGCACTGATCCTTCAGTTTTATTTCACTGTTTCACTTGCAGTTTCTACTCCGACATTAAACATCTCTTTTTGTAAAGCATCCATCTATATACCGAGAAGTATCATGCATTCGATGGCATTACTGACAACCGTATCACGTGTGACTCACATTGTGCAATAGGCTTACGAAAGGACAGTGGTCCTGGGTATAATCAGTAACACCGAAGATAGTTGGACAAACACACAACAAGACTCACTGATAATCACCACTGTCACACTGATGAGAGCTATGATATTCATGTACAGCCTATCAGTAACGGGTGCAGACCATATCAGCCTTCCAAAACTACGGGAAGTTTTAGACAGATTGTCCGAGAATGCCGGAGTGCTTGCTGTGAGAAGAGACCACTGTAGTTAAATTTTGATCCCGAGGCCTTAAGATGAAAATCATCTCTTTGCTTATTCAGAACTCCGTCACAACATGCGAACGTTTGGGTACTCTCATGTGTGAGTAGTACTCATTTGCTTTACCAGATTGTCTCTAACGTTTGTGTTCACTACTACTGGTGATTTTGTTTCAGTGTTACGTATGGTTGTTGAGTTGCATTGCTGATCAGGTCTGTGGGGCAGCCATGGGTGCATTCGTCTCATATGACATAGAGTTAGACTTAACACATTGCCCTAGGATGGACCAAACAGAAATGGGTATATTTGTAATCGACAAACGCTGTTTGTTTCGACATCTGGTAGACTGTTGTGATCGGAAAGGCAACTCAAGTGCACAAGGGAGCAGTGATTCTATGAATATACTGCTAAACAACGAACAGTAAAGTCTACTATCTTGTGTGCACTGAGCATTTCATTCTTATGGCGAGTGTCACTACAGCGAGCAAACAAAACAACACATATGAAGAGTACGTGCCTGATAACTGAAATACACGAAATCAGACTTACCCCTAATAGGCTAAGCGTTTGAAAAGAACCAAAAGTTACGTAAAGTAACGTGGAACAGATTAGGAAGTTTCAGTGAATGATAAAATGATTGTCACGGGCTGTGTGAATGGTGGATTAAACGATAAATATGAAATTTTGTACTTAGAAGAATATAAGCAAAATTATTGGAAGCCTAAAGAACAGAAACTTAACAACTGTTAACATAAGCACGTCGTTTAGAGTAGCAGGATAACTTCACCAGGAAGGCGACCGTTTTATAACCAGCTGCTTTTCCGGCCATGAGTTTGACAATTTGTATTGACTGACAAGAACCACAGCAAACAACAGACCCTGTTTTGTTCTCAAACTACTATCGGTATTATGGAATATGGTAACTGTGTCCTGTGCAGGCTTCAAGATTGCACTTTGAATGACGACGGTCCCGGTAAGTCATGGAAACCTTGGGATGTGTCCACTGATATACGTCCCCAGTGTCCTGTTGTGAAACCGGTGGATTTGTAATCCGGATTTCATGGGAAATCATATATCACATTTAATCAACGACCAAAGCCGCTGGGTCGTTTTTCATTTACGTCGATATCTGAGTGTTCTTCTCAAGTAGTGCAGGGTTCGAGATGCTGTAAGTCTTTCTGACTTTAGCTGCAAGTCTCAACTATTGTCTGTTAGAACCAGTTCGTGCTCCTACGTCTCAACTAAGCATTTTTATCGAGTTTCTCGATAAACTTAGACAGGTAGATGGTTTCTAAAGTCACAGCATGAATACCTCGTTTTTCTTTCTTAACTATTTTGATTGTAACAGTTCTACGGGATCTTTAAAACAGAAAGCATACATGACCAGGTTTGTGGAAGATGAGACCAAAGTTTCCAAAATGTACTTGTTGCCGAGACCACAGTTTTTCTAGTATCCTCTTGTAGGAGGGGAACAATTTCATCTTCTCTTCACAATAAAATCCAGCAGTGAAATTTTATTGTCATTTTCATTTTCTGTCCTAAATGTAGTGCTCCTTTGTGTAGGGTTAATTTTGCTATGCAGGTGCCTCAGTAGAACATTTGGATTAACCACTGTGGTAGCACCGTCAACGTTCCGCTTGCACAATTTCCTCTACGGGGTTGCTGTTTTTTTATCTGTTGTTCAGCAACGGTTATTTTAAGGGTTATGGTAAGCATAATAAAACTCCTAGTGGATTACCAATGGCACCTGCACTAACTTGTCCAGTAAAATTCCCGCCAACCAATCTGTACCCTAACTGCGCATGAATGAGACGGTTCATAATACTTGTAAAAATGAAGCCCTTCATACGAGATTTTTGGTCATTTGCGGTCACGAATGTTTATTTAGACAACGTTGAATAATTGCTGTTAATATGATTTTTATCAGTTATCAAAAACTGCAATCACCGTATGCTGTTTAATCATATCTGAGATAGTCGTCACCTCCGGCTTTGAACCGTATACATACGTACTATGGCTCAGACTATCATTGGCTCTGGCATTGAACCACAAAGTAGCGGAGTAATGAATACGTACAAATGTGTAATGAAAGAGAGAGGAAATGGAAAAAGTGGAGATCTATCCACAAGTTAAATAATATCCATTCCGTCAGGTCAGTTAAGTTATGATTGCGTCAGCTATGTAGTAGACTGAGATAACTATCGCTAGAGGTGGTCTGAGCCAAACAACCCCAAGTCTTTGACAAACTATGGTGTAACACGTCTTTTCTAAGATTGTCAAGCCCACTCAATATACTTTTGATACAGTAGCTTTGTTCCATATAGTGACAGATGAGATACAAAGTGTTCCAGCACCGGACACCTTGAACCTAACGGTAACGAAAAGTGGATGCAAATTTAAAGTCTTACTGATTCAGTACCATTCGGTTTTACTGCAATTGTCCAAGTATGTTTATATACTGTTTTTGTTTTCCAATTTCACTCTGAAACCCACCGACGTGCATGCAGGTTCTGGACGCGTAGCATTCACTTCACCTCAAAGTTATCTCAAGGCCGTCAACACAAACTTCGTGTATGTAGAATGTCAATTTTTCAAGAAAACCGTACGTTTTATTCAATTTATTTCGGTTGTCTGTGCTACTAAACTGTGTTTTTCCTGAAATATTTCTCGTTCATAGTGTTGCCAGTACTGAATAATAAGTTATGAACTTTAGATAAAACCCACTAACTAATCATTCTGTGGGACCGAAAGTACTGCTCTTATGTAATTTGCGATTGGAAAAATATAGGGAACTAACAGCTAGTAGACATGTTTGCCTAAGTTACGTACAGAGAGAGGACAGCTAATTAATTGTACTAACGGAAGCTGTCAGGAATCATTTTTCAGTTGCTGTCATCTATTAATTTAGCACTTCACTGTTTCATTGCATATAAAACTGAATGCTTAGGTCTAGACATATGGGTGTTATGACCATGACTATTCACTGTCTGTGAAAATTCATCGTCAAACTTATTGTGAATTATTTGTCATGAATGTTAATTTACATTTGTTGTCACAGTTGGTTCACTTTAGGAAAGTTTGTGCTCCCAAGTTCAGGTAGATGTCTAACAGATCTTTCATTCTGTTGGCTATCCGGATGAACACAACGGAAACTTGTTTATCATGTTTGATGAAATCGTACCTTAGAGCAAAGATGTGATGGAGCCAAACAGTTGCTTCACATTCGTCATGTCATATTTTGAATCAGTTGCCTTCAAGTCGGGAGAAGAGTCAGAGCGGTCAGACACTAGCACGATAGCATGGCTGAAACCATAAGCCAATGACACTCAGCATATCACAGCTTGTCAAACCGCGATCTATGCAAGCGCTGTCCCCAGAAACAATTCCACATACATTCTGGATATTGTTCCGTACAAATAGGATTTCCTAACCCATTGCTGGTTTTGGTCCTACGTTTGTTACGGTTATTCTTTACGATTTGTACATACTTATATACATATTTCCCTGCTGCTTCAAGGATAACGCAACCTCTAGGTCAAATAACTGGATAATTTGAAACTAGTCAACATTTGAGAGCTCTAGGCAACATTCTATTCTAATATCATGTTTAAAACCGTTTAAAACCCTTTAGTAGCAACAAAATCGATGATCAGGATAACGTCCTTCTTGAGTCAGGTCTGGATTTTGTCTTAGATTGGTTTCTCTCGATCCCAATGACTCAGACATCGCTCTTTCATTTAGGTCAATTGGGCGCAGATGACTATAACAACGCATGCATGTATCCGTAGCTAAGAATGCAATGCTTAGGGATCACGTTAATTTGGAGGGATAGCAGGATATAGATCAGTGAGTTCTCAAGGCGTGAGGTTGCTGAGACTACGGAAGGTAATAACGCTCACAATTTAATGAGAAGGAGCGATCGCACCATACTACTCACGCCATCATTTAGTAGTCAGTCAGGAACAAACAGTTAGGTATTGAAGTCATCGTGGAAAAATGCCGTAGAAGCACTGGACTACATTTTATCATGAAATAGTGTTTATATACATGAACTGGGCGTTGACATACGTAGTAACCGTGACGTCCGTGAATTTGTGTTATGTGCAAATTAGTGTTTGATACGGTTTCGGAGCGTACATTCCATATGCTGATTTTCCCAATGAACGACCCTTACACCATCCGCGTTCTTGGCTCACAATAGTAGGTGCAGTATAACTTTGTCACATGATTTGTTTTCCTGACGGCGGTCGTTCAGTGTTGGCGTTTAGCTAGGACATCAAACACTTGTCGGGAACGACAGGCGCTTCCTGTTTAAATGTGGACCTATGCCTCATAACTTCTCTGAATGCGTACAAACACCTCGAGAATTCTCTGGTGCTTAGTGCGACGCCATCATCCTAAATGGCAATACACCAGTGTGACGTCAATGGTGTTGTGGTCAGCACAGTTGCCGTCTTATAGCATGATCGGCCGATGTCTTAATCGTAGGCGTGCATTTACATAAGCTACGCATTTGCTGTTTATCCAGTTCATTGGAACAGACACATATTTGGTACGCTACCATCTTGTTTGTGTCGTCTAACCTTACATGCGGAACTCACGATCGATCGGAAAAGGCAACATGTAACCCAGACAGTGCTTAAGTGGACTGAAACATGAAGTAAATGTAATCAACCCGACGAGTCTCTGTGACGAATACTAAGCATTATAATTAAGGGCGTCCTCAAATACTCCATATAATCGTGATCGAAAGCATTCGTTCTAACAGTTTAATATAACTTGATTGTAACGGCATATTTTATTTTATCTTCATCGCAGAGCATTTTGTTCATTCTTACATCTTATATTAAGCACATCATCTTTAGAGAACACTGCTGGGACCGGCCAGACTGATCTTTTCATCGCAGTGGTTGATTTTGAACAAACGAACAACCTAGGCTATGTGTCGGTGGTACGCAAGACTCAAACAAGAGGCACACACTACCATTTTGAGAGGATGACTCGTCATAACCATCCGTACAGTGTATCCTTTCCTTTGAATAGCAGATGACTGAACACGGTGGTTTCTACACTGTTTCTACGAGGTTCGCTCTGTTGTTGGTGGTCAGCCAAAGATGGTTTTGTACACACAGCATTATCTTCATTAAAGTAAAAAGTTTGTTCAGAGGATAATTCTCGTTTAAAGTTTACTGATGACTTATCAAACGAAAGGTATCGATTACCTTGGATGAACGCAATTAGGTCATTGCTTTTACAGATTGTCTGTTAGATGGAGATCAAGTGATTTCTCTAGTCCACCACAGGTTTACGGTTTAGGAAGTAACCAGATGGCATAAATAAACTTGTTTTGTTCATAACCGATGAGATGATACGATGATGGCGTGTGACAATCCGGGTTGTCTGCAATGCGATTATACCAGTCATCTAGAGTAGTCTGGATTGCAAATTCTTTTAAACATCGCGGTTTTTGTAAAATCGACTTGAACAAACAGGATAGAAACTGAGACCCATGGTCGGACATAGACGGTACATTTCTGGGGTCCTGATTTCCTACAGATGCTTCACAGAACCCGATGAAATTGGTCTTTTCAATGGAATGACTCTTGTCAGGAGGACAGGACCATATATGTTAATAACGACATTTGCGTTTGTGTCTGAAGGTTTAGGTGTGTTATTTTGGTCGTTGCTAATGTGAGGTAACTAACGAGTGGGCTGGAGTTCAACTCTCAGTCTGAAAAAGTATATACACTGCTAGAGAATTCTAACAGGCGTGCGAAACCCGAAAATTATGTTATCGTCCGAAGTGGATCAGTCAAAAAGTTCAGCTGGGTAACACACAACCTATTAGTCATTATCAATATTGTTATTATTATGGTACTTTCAGAATTTTTCAATCGACTTGTCATTTTGCAGATTCAAATCGATCCCTATTTGGAAGATGCACTTTGTTGCAAATGTGGTACTACACCTGGGGTCTATTTTTGTCGTGACCTTAAATGCTTCGATTATTTCTGCCCAGTGTGTTGGGTTGGTTCGCATCCGGTTCAAACCACACACAAGCCGATTCGTCGAACTTTGAACCAGCGACCTACGGTTTTGTAATGTTGGGAGTTCCGTTTTTATTTTTTCATGTTTTATTTATGTGACACATACTGTGTTTACGGGTCTCGCTGTAAATGTGTGAACCCCAGTTGCTTCTTTATATTAATCTTTTTTTAAACCCAAGATCCCAGTCTAATTAGACCCCCCGTTGTACTCTTTTATGCCACAAGTTCATCTGAATAGTATTTAATGCATTTTTTATATACAATAATGAATGTTTGCTTTTAATGCTGAAAAATAAATGGATGGTTCATTTTATATATGCTCTTGTTTTCTCTTCAAACATTGGTGAATAAGCCAGTAGTAATGAGTGTGGTTGACGGTAAAATACGCATTCCTATTCGTGCATTCCTATTGACAGACATGCCCAAAATGTCTGCGAATTAGTGTATGCTAAACTGAAATCTCCACCGATGGATACAGCTATGGTACACATCAACCTATAGAGTAGCTCCCCTGTAAAAGTTCTCAAACACATTCAAAGTTCAATGTTTCCGATTTATTCCTACAGCTCATAAACCAAATCGCGTCTCTTAAATTAACATAGTTTAAAATAACCGTTCTTGGGATTTCTCATTCGATGAATTCCGTTACGAGTGTGATCCACTGAAATAGCCACCAACCTAAGTCACAAAAAATAGAATTTTCATGTTTGAAAACGCCAAAAGTATATGGTTTGAACTCGATCACACCTCAGAAAATTCTAATGCACGATAGCAATTGGCGTAAGTATCTCGTACAATAAGACTGCATTGACTAAACCGTGAGTGCATGGTACACCTGCACAGACGATCATACACTTCAACTGCTGGTCAGGTTTGGCTGGACGGAAATCATAATCTGTTACGGTCAGCTGTAGGGGGAAATGATTGTGAACATTGCACAGAACATTCGTGAAATCGGCTTGACATACCTGAGCACATGATTAGCGGTGCGATCATAGTATCGTTTGCTAACCAATATCCATGGGTAACTACATTTTGTTCAGCAGCCAAGACAGTCAGACCCACTCTGCTGTTCCGGTTTCTTCGTTATGGGTCACACAGTATGCCAAAAATTCGAGTTAATAATTTCGAAGAGAGGTGAATGCGGAAAACCTTGGTCTCGGGTGGATTTGAACTGACGATAAAAACAACGTACCCAGACAGGGCACGTATCCTACCAGATGAGCTACGGAGCCACGTCGGATGATCAAAAGTTTTACGTCCGAATCTGTTTACCTGCCCAGCCCATTGACCTATGGAATCCAGTGAATGGTCAAGAAGACTGACTTCCCGGTTCAGGAGTTCTTATCCAGTTCACAATGGAAATCACAAACGCCTCCAAAGAATACCGAAATTGTGTTGCTAATACGTAAGTCAGCATTGTTTTCGATAAATCTTTTTCAGGTTAATATAGTTACACATGTTCAACAAAATTACATCAACGTTTAAAAAACCTTTCCGACATTTGTGACCTTTGAAACAGTTTGTTCCCTTGATGAACTTGATTGAAATAATGAGAAGACGTGAATCATGTGATGTTTTCTGGAGTAAAATTTCGTACATTTCGATCACACATGGACATGTAACTAATTTTAAACGAGTCAAAATTCCACAGAGCGGAAGTCATGGCTTAAGGGATTAAACAGACAGACACCAAAAATGAATATCAAAATTGTGGGAATGCTGACTACCAGGGTAGCCGCAGCATCAACGCAAATTGTTTTTGAACACACAGGGGGAGACTTTGACGTTTAATGGACAAAGCCTCAGCAAACTGGAGTATGAGTTTCCGGTTGCTCCGAAAGATCATCGAGAACGCGTCAGAAACTTTGAC
>LUCH01000675.1:19892-81770 GCA_013368495.1 Paragonimus heterotremus | reverse complement strand
GTCAAAGTTTCTGACGCGTTCTCGATGATCTTTCGGAGCAACCGGAAACTCATACTCCAGTTTGCTGAGGCTTTGTCCATTAAACGTCAAAGTCTCCCCCTGTGTGTTCAAAAACAATTTGCGTTGATGCTGCGGCTACCCTGGTAGTCAGCATTCCCACAATTTTGATATTCATTTTTGGTGTCTGTCTGTTTAATCCCTTAAGCCATGACTTCCGCTGTGTGGAACTTCGTGATCTCATTTTGAGCAGATCCTTCAGCCACTCATCACAGTCATCAGTGACCCGTCGTTTGAGTGGCTTATCATGCTCGTTTGAAATTTTCCACCGTAAAGACTGACTAATAGAAGTTTTCTCGATATTGATTCAATTTTGTTGAGTATAGATGACTTTATTGACCTAACTGAAGATTACCAAAAATAGTTTGTCACCATTGTCTTCCATCACGTAATGGGAATTTTTCAGGAGATTAAGCCAATATTGTTGAAGACGTCCGGTCTTCCACAGACCAGCTACGTGTGGTAGAAGCATAATCAGATATGTCGAACCAACCGGCAGCATGTTCAAGGTTTAATTCGTGAATGCAGGATCAGTTTATCGAAAGTCCTAGATCTGTAACAACGAATAAGCCTAAAATTGCCCTACGAAATGACAAGGATTTTTGCTGTTGTGTACGAACTCATCAGTCTCTTGCAGCCGTAGTTTCTGTGTGACAGCTCCCGCTTGTCTTTGGATTTTAGTAAATCAAACTTCACCACAGTTACATCTTGAGAGTTGAAAAGCGAGAATTATAATTTTACAGTAGATGGTCTGATGAAACGGTCAGATGTAATGTCGTGCGAAGATAATGTAATTTCAAGTCAAGCGATACTCCATCTTCACATAGAGTAAGCCACAAAACCGAACCTGCTAGATAGGGTAATCTATGAATAGTTATGAAACGTCACAGTTGCGGTCACCCTGAGCTGGTATACTCATTATGACTCCACCCAGATAGCACTTTTCAATGAAACCCTAAGTGATTCAACGTAACTATCGAGCTTTCTCGTAAAATTCTTGTTATTATTAGACCTGAAGGCGCGTGATCGCTTCTATTACCAACGGAACGAAGTCCCGATACATTTTGCCTTGCCTGTTAGATAGCAACTGATCGACCTTTATATGTGTGTGCTAAATTAGAGGAGACTGGCTGATCTAACATTTAGCCTTACGTTTTCAACTTGACTTGATTTGTGATAAGGTTTGATATTACTGTCGTAGGGGCTTTGTTGGCCAGTTTGCATATCGATACCGTCGATCATTCACTCTTGTCTACAGCTTAATTCCTGCTCACGACACAAACCTTATATTATGAACACGTGTACACTTTCATATATTAGTGTCCTCTGTTACCGTTTTTCATTGTGTTGTCTTGCTCATTAGACCAGTGTCCCTTAACACTTACTCTTTCGCCTTCTCATTTTGTCTGTGATCCATCAGTGTGACCATTTTCCACAACAACGTTCATATATTTCACTGAATGTCAGGTTAACTTTATTTCTGTGTCAAATTTTGCGTTCCGTCGTCACTTTGAATCTCGACAAGTTTTAACGCTGCCTAACGATTTTCATCAAGCATGACCAGAATGCTGAATGCATTCTACTTTGAATATTGTAAAATTCGAGGGTCTGTCTGTAAAGTCTGTTTCTGCCCCTTTTTATACAGGACGTTTACCTTATTGTCAAACAGCTTAACCTATCATTCATCAAACCTATACGGTTGATTATCAACGAGCCTAACCGCAATAACCAGCCATGGTTGCTTTTGAGAGTGAAGTGAAAAACTGACTATACCATAGGAAGTAAGCAGCGAATGTTGTGAGACGCTCTAAACATCTGTACAAGTTCGCAATCTCTGTGCGATGGTCTTATCACCTTGAATTACCCGGCAATTTTTTAAGTGAAATACTGACGCTTCTCGTTATTCATATACTCGATAATGAGACCAAGGACCACCAAATTATTCTTTACAGTTGCCCAGCTAAAAATGCAAAAATGAATCAAACCACAATCGTCAAACATTGTAGGATGTAAAACTCACTTTTGATCGAGTAGTCTGGTTTTCAGTTTGCATATAATCAACTGGTAATATGGAATAAAGAAAAATAGCAATATCGTCGTCATCCACATCACCATAGTCAACAATATGTCAGTGGTTCGCGCTGATGCTAAACTGCCATACAGCCATAAAGTGAGAAGGAAAAACAGGAGGAGAGGGGAAGGGACCTACCTCCTAAAAATAGTTAAGTCTATATTCAAACATTCAACATCAAAATATCTGCACGTTGCGAACAAACAACCGAGCTGTAGATGAAAGCAAGACCAGCGAGACAACTACTTTACAGTATACACTGTCCCGTATAATTAGGTGCAATTCCTTCACGAACAACTCGTTCATACAACGTTCACTTCACTGTGTCTAATTAGTCACTCTCAAACCTAACGCATCCAGTCACACACAGAGTCGCCGAAGCTCCAAACCTAGAATCTAGCCCGACCTACAGTAGTCAACCCCTGGATGAACAACTTCATTTCTCCACACCATGTCATCAGCTGTCCAATTCGCATCTCACGATAGTCAGCCGCATCATCAACAAAGAGTACTCGGAGTGACAGACGATTAGTTGGCATCCTTAGCACATGACCTAGCCAAGTAATCCTATACAGACGTAAGGACTGAATAGAATAACTCACTTTGCAATCACAACCAACTACCCGTTTCCTAACCTCTTCGTTGCCTGCTCGTTTCTGCCACGCAATGCGAGCAATCAAACACAGATATCAGTGGTCAGACATTTGAAGACTGTTCACGTCTTCTACTCTCAGTGATCATGTTTCTTCATCGTAAAGTAATGCAGCTATCACTGTCGCCTTAAATATACCACCCTAAGCCTCAGAGAGATATCTCTGTCGCTAGAGACATCCTATGTGAGAGAATCCTCTCCTAGCTTTAGAAATACGCGCTTCTATTTCATTCACTACACATTCACCTTCGCGAACTTAGCTCCCCAAGTACACAAACCGGTCAGAAGCTTCCATTATCTCATTATCTAACGATAAATCTACGTAATCACAGCCATCTCGTGGAAGCACTTTACACTTTGAGGCTGCAAAGTGCATTTCGAACTGCTTAGAAAAATGCGAAATGGCCTGTAGTGTTGTTTGTACTGCTTGGAGAATGTCAAACAGCAACACATTGTCATCAGTATTATCAGGAGCAATCAGTCTTTCACCAAGTAAGAGGCCCACGCCGGCACTTCGTGAATGTCAGAGACAGTTCTCCATTAGTTCGTCTATGACAACATTAAACAAAAATGGTAAAAAAGGACAACCTTGATGTACGCCGCTCTTGATGCTGAAACTGCTACATAGCTCAGCGTAAACCCTCACGTGAGCTGAGTTACGGGAATAAAATGCAGCCAATACGTTTCTATACTTGGTCGATACAACTCTGCATTTGAGTGGCTGTGAAAGTGTAGATCGATCTAACGACTCGAACGCATCTCTGTAGTCTGGACACAATGTAACTACCGGTCGGCTGTTCATATGACGCTGCTCCAGAATTTTGATCAACACATCCACTCTTCAAGGATGAAAAAATTCCTAATCTTCGTTTTAATGTATGCATCTTGCGTTGCAGTGTATCGACCAGGTAAAATGGATGCCAGAATCCTGATAATGACTGGGTTCAAGCTAATTTATCTATGATTTTTCAAGAGCCCCGAAATCTTTCTTTCATAATTGGAATTACTATCCAGTGCTCCCAGCACCGAGGGTGTTCTCCGTGGTTCACACAAGTTAAAACAACTGAGTAAGGGTCTACACCAACACCTCTTCCACTTCGAAAAGTGCCGTACCAGATCATCTGGGCCAGCAGCCCTGTTAAGTTTGGGTGCCTAAATGCAGTTGCAGACTTCAGTTGCTGTCTTAAGTTTACTGACCAGGGTACAACATCGCAAGTTTGTGGCGGCTGAAAAGCAGAAGCAGGAGGTCACCTAAACTGATACTCAAAGTGTCCCGCCCAGCACTCTGATCTTTGGGACTAATTATGGATTAGCTTACCATCTACCTCGCTGGCAGACAGTCGCCCTGGAACAGTGGCATGGAAATGCCTGAAAAGTCTGCCAGTGGTCCTAAAGCAAATACGGCTTCAATTTCCTTAACTTTCCCTAATAGTCCTCACGATCGGCGATCCGGTCAGGCTTCAGCTTTTTAAGTATATCCCTCCTAAAACTGTTGTACGAACAGCCTAGAGGAATGTTCCCTCTGGTATCAAACATCTCCAGGGTTTTCTCTGAGGTCCAATGCTTGTTTAACCCGCGAACCTCGGCGCCGTACGCTGCAATACCTACTTCCCGAATGACCTGAGATTTCATTTCAACAGCTATTAGGATCCTAAGAGTGAGAACTGTTAAGTCTGTTTTCTGGACTCGTTTGGTGTACTTTACCGACGACAAAGTCAGCTTCTCAACAGCCGGCCGTTATGATCAGTGGGGTCGTTGCGCGGCAAAAGAAAGGGCGAAACGGCAGCATACGAACTCCTGATGTGACTATAAGTATGTGCTCCAATAAGAACAACATTCCTGAATGGAGCCCCGTCACCTATAACTAAAAGCTATGTGGTCTAGCTGAAACCAATTCTGATTCCGAGAAGGGTGCCAAGTACAACAATGACACACAATGCATAAAATTAGTACTGGCTAAATATAGCTCATGTTCAGCCTACAGTGGCAATAGTGGTCTGCAATTATCCCAGCGATGTGATGCTACTACAAACCTGCCGGCCAAATAAGACTCCGCTTCATCAAGGCAGCTGACCTAGATATTCACATCTTTGTCCAGAATGACTATAACAAATCCACGTGTCATCCGAAAGAGAGTGGCCAGATCCGAGTAGAAGGCGTTCTTGAAACCGACGCCACTACAATCAATTGGACTGTACGTAAACACAATAAAAGGATTTCTAAAAGATTTGCGTCCAGAGCTAGCCTCACGGGAATCTAATTTACCAATGCGACTTCGGCCGCCGTGCTGAGGGCTACATACCTACTCCAGGCTGACCGGTAGCGGTGACCGTGGAGTCACCCGAAGTGTATAATTACTATCAGGTAATTAGTGCGGGTGCTGTTAGTACCAATCCTCGACTACTGTTCCGGATTTCATACCTCTTTCAATTTAGCATGCGTCGATATCAATTTCTGTTGTCTCCATCTCAATTTAAGATGTCCCAAGGGGATTACAACGGCGAACAGGGTCGCACAGTTAATTTGTGCATGGTTAGGCTAACAGACACAGATATAGATTGGCTGTTGTAAAGTGACGGGACTCAATCCTGTCAGCTGCAGAGAATGAACAGAGTTAGCTGGCCTGGACTCAGCTACCTAGAACATCTTAAATCGAGGTCGGGGAGCCCGAAAATGATATCGAGACACTTTATACTAAGAAAGGTATAGTCTCTGAAAAGGAGCATATACCCACATCCAACGGGTCTAACGTTTGTGCGAGAGCGGCCTGCTGACCTGTCCGTTTTATAGTGCGAACGTTGAAACTATCTATATCAAGTTACATTCCAGATTTAAGCAAGAGGCGAAGAAGGCCTGAGGATGGATGGTAAGAATTGGTTCTTACCGACACAGTGTTACTATGATTAGCTGTATGTGTTGTGGGACCTACATGGTAATCCTTAGAAATTGGGGTGGGGAAGGGACTAAGAACTAACTTTGACAGGAGGGCGGAGAAAGGGCCAGTAGTAGAATGTTTTCATTCATTCATGGCTGTATGTGGGATGAGATACTGCCATGATACCCAGGTCTAGACAGGAGAACGATTAGGATTATCAACCAACGCCTTTGGCTCGAAAGCCTGTACCACAAGACAGCGGTTGGGTGGCAGTGTACCAATACTGGTATTCTTTCCGGAAAAAGATGCCAACCTTCTTTCAACCCCCAATCTGGAGGATCTGGAGATTGTGGTTTGTCGTCTCCTACTTATTGGATTGTCTGGTATGAATAACTGTCGGTGTGATTATCTTACCGTCCAGTTTAGCCCAATAGGTCATCGAGATGCCCAAGCCGTCACATCGCGTCAGGTTCCAATCTCGTTATGACGATATCAATATCATCGTTTACTGTGAAAACCAACTGGTTTATTCATTATACGCGAGTGAATGTCTCACTAACGTGAATTCTATTTTTCTTATCTGTATTCTCGGTGTTCATTAGCGAATGTCACTTACTCCCCAAATACATGGCGTCTATATTGCCCTCTCATTCTGACGTGGTTCTAATATTTGCACCGATATCTCTTTCGACTGTTCCACAGTTAGAACATTTGTCGCATAGTAGTGCCAACCCACTGTCATCGTGATGGAGAATGATTAATGAGGTGATCCTCAACGAGGAAACTAGTCGTGTCCAAGCCATCCTACTTTTCATACTGACGAGAGTAAATCTAACGTCTTCTGTTGATTCCACCGCAACCAATATGACTTGCTTAACGTACAAGTGTCACCGTTTATTTGTGGAGCACTAAAACAGCAAACAGTTACGTACTTTTGATCTGCTCAAAAATGTAGCATTTCTGTTAACAAATAACTGGGAATTGTATCCTATGCAAAGTTCGTCTCCACATCCGAGAGTATAGAAATGCCTTTACACTTCGCGAGACTTTCTAGTCGGAAAAAAGTGCGTGCATGATTTGAAAGATTACATCAATTATTTCCAGAACTCTTCGCGGAAGACACGGTTCAACATTGCCTATGTGGAGAATTAATTACGTCCGTAACGCAACTTGAGCAACACGCATGTTGGTAGACAATTTCTAAGAACCTGACCACCAGTTTCCATTAATCACTTCCTCCTTTCCTGCTCAACTTCTATGCTTAAGTGACTATCAAATGTGTGCTCTTGATGGCAAAGACCCACATTGATTTTGACTGTCTGTGTTCATTAATATCAATATTAATAACACGCACTATACCGGTAATGCATACTCTTCCAAAGTTGTCATCGTCTGTGAATATCCGTTTTTCCTATGCTGAGTTTGGGAGTAAACATGATTATAACTCAAAATTGATGGTGGTTCTTGCACTCTCATAAATTTTCAGGATAGCTCATTTCAAAAAGCCGAATTTGACTTGAGTTTCGCTTTTATCAGAGCTTGTCAGCGGTGCTTACACTTGTGACGACCGAGATTTAAATCCGCACAACATTTTTATAAGGTAACCGTGTTGACTGCTACACTAGTGACCACACATTAGGCATGACCCAATTAACACATGAGAAGACCCAGTTACATTCACCTGTGAATAACGCCTATCATGCCAGATCAGCTGCAGAGAGAACAGAAACTTTCCAACTGACTTTAATCGTGATCCTGTGATTAGAAGTTCTGTTCAAATTGAGATGGTAAAATTCATTAAACCTGTTAAGTCGCATTTTCGCTGGTGATAAGAAGCACGGGGCTTTATACAAACCAAAATCCCGTACTAATCAGTAATCGAAATATAGTTCATAATTACCACCATCATGGTCATATTCAGTTTTGAACCGTACTCACAGGTACAATTTGTTAGGTTCCTGTTTCGCCCGACAGTTGTCAACGAGGTGGCGCAATAGTAAATAAATAAATGTGTAAGTAAATAAGTAAAATGCAGAGCGAAGAAATAAAACGAAGAGATAAACAAAACAAAAACAATGGAGCTTCAAGATAAAGAAGTGCCGCTGACTGTCAATACAAGCTCTCCAGTGAATGCGATAAATTTCCATGTCAAAAAATGTTTACGACTAGCGATTTGGATGGTCGCAAACTCTCCAGACAGGTAGGTGGCACCGATTAACATTGTTTAGCACGATGGCCAAGATCTTCATAACCCCTTGACTACGTCATAGTTCGGCCGCCCTCCGGATTTTTCGACCATCGATCACACCTACTAGTGAGCCGTACGTGGTTTCCCCACTGTACAGCTAAGTTGTGTCACCACTAGTTTGCTATCAAATTTTCAAGAAGAATTGAGTAAGTTCCTAATCTAAAGCACTTGTGGCCCCTCTGTGTCTCACAGCAACCATCGGCAAACATTTTGTCTCAACGATTAGCGGATCATGCGATTAAACCGCTGCGTCACGTGACCGCATTGGTCGGGCATACTTTCTGAAACGGGCGATAGTTAAGACGTATGTGTGAGCCAATTACTATGGCTTCAAAAACATACCTGTACGCACGAGGTGCTAGCAGGTCCCACTATCAAAATGAATTAAAACAGCTGGTGTACAGGTTCACGAAGATCACTTTCAAAACAATATTTCATTGTGACCCTGTGATCCTGTCCAGTGGGACTAAACAGAGTGGGCATAACTGACGAGCAGTAGAGGATTTTGGTTTTCATATAGATTGAACATCACCCACAAATGGTGGCAGCTGTCACATTCCCAAAGACTTTCCAGTCGGCCTCTTTCGATTGACAGAAGCACTAGACTCGAGTTTCGCTCTCATTAGAGCTCGTCAGTAGTGGACAACCTTGTCGCGGCCAGGACTAGAACTCCGGCCACGTTTTGATGAGACACCCGTGTTAACAGACGGTAACTGTGTCTCCTCTCGAAACGATCGGACAACCTGATCATGACTCACAAGCGAAAGTGGTTGAGTGTTCACCGATGGTAATTCGGTCGTACCTAATTTGAGGCCAACGGCGCAGTGGTAAACGCGGTTGCCTCATGAACAGCGTGGCTGGAGTTCTAGTCCTGGCCGCGACAAGGATATCCACTACCGACGAGCTCTGATGAGAGCGAAACTCGAGTCTAGTGCTTCTGTCAATCGAAAGAGGCCGACTGGAAAGTCTTTGGGAATGCGACAGCTACCACTATTTGTGGCTGCTGTTCAAACTATATGAGAATGAGCGTAGTTTCAACACTGTATTCAGGGTATGAACCGATGCTACGAAGATTATTTGTGGTAGATCAAATCGCTCACGATTTGCACACATTTTCATAAGCAATCTGAAAAAAATCTCCAGTCGAATTAGTTTATAAACATGTGCCGTAGGTAATGAATGTTGGGTTTTTTAATAAACTAAAGCCTTACATTTGTTGGTTGTGGGAACTCGACGGTATTTTAAACTATTGACTAAATAAAACTCACTGTGTTTACTACAGTCGGAGATGTCGACCAAACTAAGAGATCCTCATTTAGGGGGTTATCCGTCGAGGGTGAACGTCAGTAATTATGTCTGCTGTCAAGAGGATCGACCAACCTGAGCACCAATCGCAAGCAGAAGTGGTTTAGCTTTGAAATATACCAATCCGATGTTGCCACATTGTAGCGAAAAGGCGTCCAATAAAGCACAATCGTTTATGTCCACCTCGCTGCCACAGGCGTGCTCGCGTTTATGAATCAGACTTCCGGTCCACAACATGTCCAGTGCACTTCTGCCCGATTGGTGTGTATGGTCGGTGCCTTCTGTCTGGGGGTTTTCCACCTGCAATTCTTCGTCAGTTGGTGCGATCTCGTTGATCGATGGCTCGTCTGGTCGCCCGTGTTGTTCGTAATCTATCCACTGCGGGCTTCTACCACACTCTACGATCGTGTCGAGATATTCCTCCGAGTGTTGAAATAATCGCGCCTTCGATCTGCCCAACCATCCTATTTTGCCTGCCATGTCTCGTCCGTTGGTCCGATTGAGTTGAGCGACGACTCATCTGGTCACCCATGTTGTCTCCGATCCGCTCACTGTGGGTCTCTGGACGTATCACTCCCCGCGTTAAAGTATTTCATCGAGCGTTGAAATACTCGCACCTCTGGTCTGACAATCCACCACAATATGTGATATCTGTGGTGCTTCGTAAGA
This sequence comes from Paragonimus heterotremus, assembly GCA_013368495.1. NCBI lineage: Eukaryota > Metazoa > Platyhelminthes > Trematoda > Plagiorchiida > Troglotrematidae > Paragonimus > Paragonimus heterotremus. Next base: position 71,893 of record LUCH01000675.1, on the reverse strand, counting down.
GCTTAACCGAAAGTCACAGCTTGATTGTGACAAAGTTATGCACTACCGATGTGCTCCGATGGGGGAGAAAATGTGGCCTTAGTACTTGTTTTTAAAAGCAGCCACTGAGAAAGTCTATGGTAAGGTGAAAGCTAAGATCAGATATGAGTGATTTTCAATTTATTGAAAAGCGTACTGCGACGGTTTGTTTGTTAATCATGATACGGTTACAAGTTGACTACTTAATGCAGTTTTTACTCGATGACCTGGCTCTCATGAGACTACAGTTAATGAGTACTATTGGTTCCGATTGTATGATTAAGACAGGTACTCTGGAAAGCTTCGACTAAGTCAACTACCACGGTGATGATTCGGTAGTAGGCTACAATGGGCTTGCAGTGAAATAACCGACCACAATTCTGTAAAGCAAAGTGACCATGCCAGTCAATCATTTACTTGGTTGGCTTGAGAGTCTGTCTGACCACAGTACGTGTCGAGCCCAAACCGGTAACACATAACCCGATTCGTGCTGATTGACACACAAACCCAATCACAATGATTGGAACGTTGTGGCAGACCAGTAAGTAGTCGCGTCGATTAAACAAAATGTGTCTGACAATCGGTAATAAAATGTGTCCTTCTTCTCTCAAGAAAATCCACCGCATTCAACAACCTTGAAAGATAGCCTGTCCACAACTCAATCCTTGCTATGCCGAACAATTCCTAGTCGTGCCAACTATGATATCGAGTTGCTTCATCGAACGGAGACAGATTTCGAACGATGATGGCACAATTTTCCGCCCCGTGGAACAGAAGACGAATTAGTCTGACCTTAACAAATGACAGATTAATACGGTCGTAAAACTGTTTTGGTTATATCTAACAATGACATCTGATATCGATCATAAATCGTTACCAACTTCTGTTACCAGGGTATTCACCAGAATTAACCTTACATTAATTTTGACATTATACAGGTAATTAATTTCTTTTCGAAAGTACTCCAAGTAATCGCTACCAGATGAGTTGAAACAGTAGTTTTTGTTTCATACCAAGTACACTATAATACAATGTTTACCGAACGGAAAGACAGATGAAAACCAAAAGTGCAATCAACTTACAGTGCACATAAAGTTCGTTTACTAATCACTGTATCTCCATTATAACTTATCAGATTAGCAGGAATTACAAAACTTTCGAAGGAGTCTCCACTATTTGTGCATTTAATGTTTTTTTCTCTCCAAAAATTATATAAAATTGGTGCTACCTTACAGCTCCAGACAAAACACAGAGGTATCAAATTATTTGTGATTAGTGAGCACTGCAAGTAAGATAATGGCGAACTGGGACGTAATTTACAACTCGAAATGTGTGATAACCACAATGTCTAATTTGAGGTCAACAGAGCAGAATTAAATATGTCCACCTCCCTGCCACATTTTTAATGATAAAATCCGGGTCAAGTCAAACCTGTTCACTATTGCTTAGCTCAAGATGCAGCGTGAATCGAATCTATGCTACTTTCCACTTTGCGCTGTCCCGTCAACATTCTCGCAAGTTCCGATCTCACATCTCAGTAATCTAGAGTCAGTTTTAAAGGTACAAGGAAGTTTCTTTTTATATCTCCTATTAACGGGATCTTCCTAATCGTGAGGCAGATAGTGCACATAAAAACGTCACTGTGGGATCTTAACTGTGCGTGATGACACACTAAGTAGCGTTCCAATCAAGTGTGGCCAGTCAGCACCAATGAATTACTGCTGTCGAAATATAATGAGCAGATGGGATAGAGTGTTATGACCCAGAGAGAATAAACACGCTCACTTTGACGAGTGTAAATAATCTTCTGTTTTTTGTAGCGAGAGTTTGCCTACCCAACCCCAGTAGGAATTCTGTAGTGGTGCACTTCCGCACACTAATGGTGCGATGTTTTCGGTTTCATTCTCTATCACACCATGTCAGCAATATAGTTATTTTAGCACAACAAAATCTTTTGCAGCGGCTTAAATTGATAATGAGTCTGGGAAAAACTGTATCAAGAAATGCAAATGTATCGTTAGCATTCAATTAGGGAAAACGTTTTGATGATTCGTTTGCTGTTGGCCGTCTGAGACATCATGCTACTTGTACATGCTATGATAATAGCTGGGTGGTGTACAATGTATGCAAAACAGGAAGGTTACAATATATCAGAAGTTGTTCTGATCATTCTTTTTGATCTTCAGTAGTCTGTCGGTAGTCATGGCAAAAGGGTAAACATTTAGTTCGTGGGTTTCCGTCAACCGATGCACGTCATATTACCAAAGGACATAGATAACCAGGCTGAGTGCGTTGGACACTAACGAAATAATGTATGAGATATTGTGGGAATTAAACTAGCCATGCTGTACTTAGTAGAGGATTTCACCGCAAATATTGCTTTAAAGTGTAGATGAAACGTAAGAATCGTGGCAAAGTGTGATGGGTTAATCTTCTTCCGGCATGTCCACTCTGATCGACAAATGATCGTTTTTAGGTTAACTTTAAACGATACTTGTAACCATGGAAGCTGCGAACTCATTTTGCCAACTTCCCCTTGACAGCCAGAAATGTTTAAATCCTTCAATGCTAAGATATTTCCACTCTCTGTTTCAAACCCAAATATGTTCCTCGATCTAAAAACTTTAAGACTCTTCTGTTGTCACTGATTAAAATAAAACCAGTGTCTGGGAGCTCTAAACAAACAGAATTTCTGCACAGTTCCATTTGGTGTCCTTCACCTAACAAGGTTATGCAAGCAGGCGAATGCAACTGTGAAAAGTGTATGTGAAAAACTCACTTTTTCTTATCAGATCCGTGTGTACTTACCAGTTGTTTAGTCCACGAGTTTACAAGGTGCATATCCTTTTTGTTCGATCTAAACACTATAAACTGCCTAATCGATTCTCACCTAATAGCGTGTATTGAACAGCATTTATTTAACAATCTTTTCCAATGGATCATCTGAACTGTCTTGCTGGTCGTCTCATAAACTATCATCCAGTGTACACATATGTGTTACAGCTGAGTTCATTAGGGCACGCAAGGTCGAGTGTGGATCAGTAACCTTAGTCTGCTCTTGTCAGTTGAGAAATGATTTCCAAAGATTGTCAACTAATAGAAACGCTTGGGTACGACTGAAGTCATCTATAGAGATGACGGTTAGGTGCGAGTGATAAACGGAGAAATGAAACACAGAGATAAAGGTCCATGTAGCAAGGTACTTTCAGTAGGTTCTTTTTGTAATCTTCAAAATGAAATCATAAGAACGAGTTTATTACTGAAAAAGGTGAGTGTGTACAGTCTTTGATAAGTTTACAAAGCGGTTTTCGACATTAAAGCCGACTAAATAAATCAAGTGGATTTTAGGTATATTGTATTGCACTTACAGACTTTCTATAGTTTCTTGTGCTCACGCTGACTGAATAACTAATCGCCAGGAATGAATGAAACATTCTGAACCTGGTGTAGATGTTTCGGTACACACCAGTTGGGCAGCCCCAATTTAATGTCACTCACTTCCACTGTCAACACTCCTCAAATTCAGACCCGTTTGACATAATTATATAAAAATTGCGCCTGAAAACGTTTGCTTCACAATCATGATGACACAATGTTATGTGATTGGCTCGAATGTTAATAACAATAGAGATGAAAACAGAGTGTTTGCCAAACTATCTGCTTCTGATGAATTCATGGTGCCTTTTTGGAACACATCCACGTAAACATATGTGTCCGTTGTCTCCTCCCTTCACTCTTCACGTCACTTGCCACAGTTCTGTCTCACAGGTTCATTCCGTTATGCTTATCGTCCCCATCTGTAACTGCGGGCAGTCATAGTCTCTGGCTGTACAATTCACTTCGATAACCGGAAACTACGCACACGGACGTATGAACGGTCCTATTCAAAACGGCCTCCACAATCGCTCCTGAGCCAGGCTTGTTAACTATTTCCGAAAATAAATTTTCGATTTCACCTTTTTCCGTTGACCATTACTGAAACCTCGTTATTTTAGAGGAGACCCAATGGTGAAAATCTAGACTTCAGCTGCACTCGAAAGACTGCAAGATGCGGTAGGTACCGTGACAGTTGAGCTAAAAAGCAATACAGAAAACTCAGAACCGTCGTGTTAGACCTTAGTTACGAGTCCATCTCGCTACGTCACATGATAGGGCTCTTGCAATATCTGAGCCATGGTCGTGATTACATAATACTTCGTGTGCTTGTAGGTGTGTCTAATCCATTATTGTTCTTGTCTGTATGATGTTTATAACTGGTATGTTTTACGTTTGCGTCTTATGAGAGTAAATTAAATGTTAACATATCTTATGGAGTTAGTTATGCTCCCCATTGAAAGTTGTGTTCACTTTACCGAGAAGATATCAGTAACGCTACAACAAACTGTGTCGTGAATCATCCAACAGGGTAGAGACGTTGTCGTCACTCAGTATCGATAGAATTCTGCGAAGGACTCCTCCGAGATATACGTTTCACTTGCTGACAGCATAATTATAGTCAGCTTGAGAAGTTCTGTTCACATTCCAATGGTGTTTAGTTAGCTCCTGATCGGTTAATCAGACAAACAGGTAAAGTGTCCAGTTCACTGTACTCACATTTTTGCCGTGTGTTCAGTGTAGTTAGTCTAATTGAAAAACACTGGAAATATTGTCATGCTGGGTCCTGGTAAAGGACTTGAGTCATTGGCTGTCAAAGGATTTGTTTATGTAACCAAGGTAACCACAATGCTTTCGGATTGGATGTTCAATCGGACAATGTATTGTTGATGGAGAGACAAGTACACGGTTCATTACTAACACTGCTGTTATACGGCATTATGTTGCAACCGCAGTAACACAGTTTTAAGTAGAATGATTCGAAGAATTTACAATCTTTCAGGAGCTGATATTCAGTGTGTCTGTTTGACTGATTCATTCTGGGTTGGAAAGGAATGAGACGTCAAAACCCATCGCCCGCGCCATTCATGAATAGCTATCGATTTCTGAAGCGACGAGTGTACCCAGCACATAACTATGTTCCTACGACTTCTGTCCGTTTGAAATTGCATTGATTTAACCGCCAGGATTGTTGATCTAGGTATTCGTTTGTTAGGCGAGTTTGGCATTTAGGGTGGTATCCTCAGTGCGTAGGTGTTTGGGTGGTTGATATCCTGTCATCGTCTACCAAAGTAAACCAGACTGAAGCATTCGACTTTTGTATGACTCTTCTGCCGAAGTCATGATCATATTCGATCATGCGCAATGACTGATTAGTTTTATATAAATGATAATGACTTTACACAGGTTGACCGGGTTGCACTGGTAATTCTGTTTAGCTTTTCGGTAGCTGACATGTTCTTAGTGAAAGTAGAACAAGAAGCCTGATTTAATCGACCAGATTGTTCCGTACTGAGAATAATCGGCTGATACACTGAAAACTGTTAAAACTTTGGTCATCGTGAGAATCTCCTGAATGATTTTCGCTCAAGCCACCCAAACGAGCATTGTAAGTCAGTGGATTCCCTCAACTTGTTAACAGTCCGACAATCTGATGAAAATATGGGGTGTATACTACATAGAAAATTCATGCGAAATGGACGTCAACCCAATTTCGTTGGCTTCAGGCAGACACAACCCAAACAATTTCTGTGCCTTGTCCAGTCTGAGATATTTCCATGACAATTTAAGTTGTCCCAAGAGGGTTAGCTGAGTTTCAAAGTCTAATAGGTTCGCACAACTGATACGAACATGGGTATGCTGACAGACACACGGATTGGTTGGCTCCTAGAGAGCGAGAGAAGAAGGTTTAGCCTGATGCGGAGCGTAAACCAAATTAACTTGTCTGGACCCATTTACCTGGGACATCTAGAACTGGAAAAGTTGTAGTGCTAACACTGCCCTATGTGACTAGGAAAATCTGTTTGATGCCCAGTCATCTATTCCGACATGTTTAAGGAGCATCGCTGTGAATTGCGCCTTAAAAAGGAACTCATTTTGTAGCATAGCAAAAGTCAGTGCCCACCAAATTAATATACACAGGTGGGGACTGAAAAGGATATTGAAGCTCAGCCTTTATTTTGGTCTGCATCAAAAATGTAGCTATGCCTAACTGTGTCTTAGTACGTGCCCTCAAGGCACGGTCTCATTATCTATCAAACGCCTCAATCCTGTTCTTTCAACTAGTCAATGTTCCTACATACAGCAAAACTCTGTCTACATTCAAATGACATGCAATCAGTTTTTTTCAGCTGAAAACGGGTACTGTGTCAGTAACATTTGGATGTCACATCTGTCACAGCAGTTTTTCTCGTTGGTTATATTTTCTCGGTCTAATTCAGCGTCTTCGCTGAAAAGAACTAAAGAGTCATGCATTCGAATCCTCCAGTTTGTGTTAGCAAAACGGTCATGGATACAACAATGCCGAACTCAAGTTAGAATGTGACAAGTCACAAGGAACCAGTGTCATCAATCGCTCGACATCTGCTGACAGGTCAACCTGAACTGAACCTGGAAAAGGTCGTTCGGATTTGTTACGTAATAAAAATCGAAGCTTTCTCGGACTCATGGAGACGATAGCAATTAGCGATTGGAAGCCGGCCCTCTGCGTACAGAAAGACTTGTTCATCCATACCAGATTGTCCTAGTAACTGATGGGTATGGATGCGTGTGAATATTTGTGCGGTTATTGGCTTCGTTGTTTGCCTTCACAACATCCACTGAACTTTACTATATAAACCCACAGACTGCAGTATCTACCTGATGAGATGCAATGAAATGTTCTCGTGAGATACATTGTGCAAAAACGTCTCTTTCTGACTGCTCTGTTCAAATAAAATCATCTCCTTTTGACGTAACTTCCCTATTTACCAACGTACCACTGGTGGAAACAATAGGGTACTTATGCGAGTTTATGGAAAATATCAGCATTCCTATCAGCCTACCAACAAACTGGTTAGAAGAACTGCTTCTTAAATGCACCCATAAGGTGTGGTTTATTTTCGGTGTTGCCATCTGTAGGCAAACTGACGGAGTGATAATGGGGCCACTAGTAAGACTACTGCTGGCAGACGTTTTTGTGAGGAAGTTGGAATGAACGAAGCCCAGCGATGTTAGACATCAAATGATTTTCTACCGTCATTATTTTGATCTTATATTCGCTACCAAAGGTTCATCTGTCAACGCAGCTGAGATTTTAAAGGACTTCAAATGCGCACAGTCACTGATGATTTTTACCTCAGAATTTGAGTCCGATGGGTCTTTCTATTTCTTGGACGTTTCTCTGAGTAGAAGGACTGATGGAAGTATGAAATGCTCCGTTTGTCGTAAGACTACTTGGTCGGGTCAGTATAGCAGGTTTTGTAGTCTTAGCAACTTAAAATACAAACGAAAGCTGGTGAAATGTTTGGCGGATAGAGCCAGAAACAACAAATGTTTTGGAACACGAGCTACAGTTTGTGACCCGTACTCTACAAATGAATGGCTACCCTGACAATTTTTATGGCCAAACCTATGTAATTAGTTCAGACATCACTTACGTTTCAAGGAGATGATAAAAAGCCCATGTTCATGCGACTACCATGCAAAGGAGATACGTTGGCTGAATCACTGACCCGCCGGATTGGTAATTCCCCTAAAAGTACGTTCAGTGCAGCCAGACTACTTCACTCATTAGTTCACCGTTGATCACTCTAAATCTGAAGGATAAAGTGCCGGTCCACAATTCATCTATGGTGATTTACTCGTTCGTTTGCGATTGTTTAGCAAACTACGTGGGTCGTACGACTCGACACTTGTCTAGAAGAACCAGAGAACATCGTTCAGCATGGACCGGGACAAGTTAGAAAAAATCCGTCACGAGTGTCATTGTAAACCACCTGGCTGACAGCGTTCATCTGGTCCACATAGATCGATCATTCACCATTAACTGTAAGGGTCCACTGAACCGGTCAAAACTCGTTCGCCAGTGGATGGTGTCCACTGTCGAGGCCAATGCCGTTCGATTACGTAATCCAACCTTGCGTGGGCAGAGAAAGCGTCCAATCGCATCAACTGCCTTGGCCGTTTGCTGACTCACCTGGTCGATACATAGGCAGTTAACAACCAATTGGCGTTGACGAACACGAGAGTAAGATAGTGTGAATTTTGACCAACACCAACTTTTACGTGTCCGTTTTTAGTTTTATTTCCTTTTTTAACTGTCACAGCCTAATGCGATTAGCAAACCAAAGAAATGAATGAATTCTAGATAAGTAAGAGGCTTTTCTTGGTGAAATTCTGTGAATTCCTAGGCGACACTTCATTTTCTGTTTGGGACTTTCATCAGGAATATTTATTTACGTCAGTGATAGAAAGATGTTCTAGAAGATGAAGCTTTTAACTGGTGGTTAGACGACATATTTTCCCACATTTCGACAAGTTACGTTTGCTTCAGATAACGCCTTGCGGTATAGTCAAAGGAATGTACCGACTGTCGCTGCCGGCTCGAATTCGTCGGAGATATCCCATGCAGTATAGAATAACCGATTGTTGGAGAAGTGTAAATACTAGTTCTGATCTTAAAATGTAACTCAAACTTGACGGTTAGTTAGGCTACCTCTAATATCCTTCAAACAGTGTCTTGAAACAATATCTTCAAATAAACGGTTTCTTTTAGTTCATTCATCATACTGATGTCAGAAATAAAGTGACTGAATGTCTTTTTCATTCCATCAAAGTTAATCTAACTGGTAACAGCAATCAAATGTGAAGTTGCTTTGCTGATTTGGATTATCTTCATACAACTTTGAGTAGAGGCATGGCGTTATAACTTCAGCGCGGAATAAAGTTGTGCATCAAACCTTGTGGTAACAGTCACAGATCGATAACGTTATTCTAAATGAGTTCGTAAAGTTTCCTCCCATTCCGTTATGTTCCTTATGACTAACATGCAATTACCAAATGGACCAGTAATTTCTCTAGCTATCAGCAGTTTATGATTTTTGAGGTTCTCATTTGTTAGGGATCATTGCATTATCGATTAGTTAAGGTCTACTTGTTCTGGTAATTTCGGCATAGTATAATATAGAGACCATGTCTTAGAACCACCTCATAGAAGTGGGCGGTGTTAGCATGTTTCTAGACATCCGCGAATTACGCTTGCCTACACCATCAGGAAAAACAAAGGAACGTTAAGTTTCATTGTAAATTCTGTATAAAGTGTTCAATGTAAATCAGTTTCATTCCATAAACTGCTGCTTGTGCATAAACCTGTATGCATGTCATACTTAAAGATGCTAGACCAGAGGAACAGCTTTGGAGTATTTCTTAGAACATCTAGTGAAAACTGACCGGCGATTAGTGCAGATCTTCCGACTGATAAATTCCCCCCTCCACTTGTTTTCTCCTTGACATCTGTCTCCATTCCTTTTGCTTTTTTCCAGACGTTCTCGGTGTAGGGGGTGTTCAACTGACGATTTGTGAAGAAAAAATACAAATAATCCTCAAAGTATGGGGTTCTCTTAACTCATATGATATGCGATCAGAAACATTTAGAGATATGGTGATTATTCATGTCCAGTAGCGTGAAGTTTTGCCTATTTTGACATGGCTATCTGCAAATTAACTATATTTAGAGAAGCCAAGCAATGATAGCCGCAAAAAGGGTGTTCCGGTTGTCTTCTTAGAACATGAGGTTACTTTAATGTAAGTAGTTTGAGCTTCAGCGTAGAAATGTGAAGAAGTGAGTCCCATGCTTATCCTCGTATCTTTCAACTAAGGTTTTTATTTCTCTCAGGGTCACATGACAGTTGAGAACTGCTATAAACCACTGGTGTAATACTGGTAATGACTGTGTTGGTAACGAATGTGAAGGTATTGTCTTAAATGTATAATTATAAAAGGGAGAAGAAATGCTACCAAACTTTATGCACTGCTTCTACTTTAAGCGTGAAGGCTTAAGTAGACTTACATCCTTCATCTGAGGTATCTCCACTCCCTCGTAGATGCTCAGTTAGATAGCTTTACCTGGCTTCCAAAAATATCCGCTGTTCTGCAAACTAACTGACTGTATGGTACGATTCCACGATTCCAACCATTATACAGCGTGTTGTATTATCCCACTCTGTGGATCCGCAAAACAGCCTGGTTGCGGTGTATGCAACACCAAATGCCTGAGATTGATGTGCCGATGGCTAAGCACATTTGAAACTTAACGTTTTTGTCTGTTTACTAAACAGCGAGCTTTGTGGCCGTGGTCATGTCGAGTCCTTATAAGTTTCGCTCATATCACTAGAAGCGATCAACATACAGTCTGAGCGGCCGAACTAATTTTGGTCGTGCATAACAGTGACCAACGATAAGGTTATGAGGGGGGACTACGGTGAAAATCTCCAGGACGTGCAGGTGTCCTCTTGACATAACACTTATAACGAACACATTTTTGACACATTTTGTCTGTGTCTGCACTAATAACCACGTTGACACGTCCTGTTTGATAGCTTAACGCGGTTCGACATCTTTTGACCCTTAACCATACGTTTCGAACCGTAAAGTGACCTCCATAAACAGCCGTGTTTATTCATTGTGCACCTAGCACTGTTGGCAAGCCAGGTTCGTCTGATACAGTTGGTGTCTGTGCCAGTCTATCTCAAATGCTCTCACACGCACTCATTATCCCGTTCATGGATTGGGACTGTCACTGATCACGATCACTGTCAAACTAAAAAGCAATCAGGTCCTCTTACACACGTTCACATAAGGGGGGGTTCGAAACGGAAAAAACACAAAACATCGGGTCCGGATACAGGAACACGACCTAGGTAGTACGCGATCGCACCGGGAAGATTTTCTCTTCGAGACTTGTACAGCTTCATCCAGCAAAAGAGCTACAAGTCAAGGATATTGTTACATCAACCCATCTCTTTGTCATAACTCACAATCCTCAACTTGTTTAATCCGTGAACCACAACAGCCATTTCTACAGTGATATCAGGATTTCGATAAGTCTCAACATGTCGTTATACCTCTTTGTTATTCGCTTATATATGGTACACTCCTATTAACGCGTTATATATATATATATATATATATATATATATATATATATATATATATATCACTAGCGAAAGTGGTTGGGCGTTCACATACGATAAATCGGTCCTGCCTAATGTGAGATCAATGGAGCATTGGTCAACACGGTTGCCTCATGAAAGCGTGGCCGGGGTTCTAGTCCCGGCAGTGGCGATGATATGCACTAATGACGAGCTGCTCTAATGAGGGCGACACTCGAGTCTAGTGCTTCTGCTGTTTGCATGAGGCGGACTGGAATGTCTGTGGGAATATGACAGCTGTGATCAATTGTGGGAGATGATATATATATATATATAAAGAATTTAAAAAGGGCACACAGTGTGTAGTGAACGATTTATTGTGACGTTTCAAATCCACACTAGGATCCGTTATTAAACAAATAAACGTGTTGGAAAGTGATTGTTCTGCCGCTCACGGTGTTCGCCTGTCGGTCTGTCTCCGCTCGTTTTTCGTTCCAGTGTCAACGGTGCTGAACTAGTGGCTGTCTATATCTACGTGTCGACTGAACGAATTCCGCGAATAGAGAGCCTCTAGTACAAGCCGTTCACCTTTCATCTTTGCCCGTGCGACCACTTTCACATGATCTATGTTGACGTCGTGGCCTGTGTCCGCGCCGTGGTGCCACAGTTGTGATCTAGGGTCGGCTCGTCACATCGCCAGTTTGTGTTCATGCGCGCGGATGCGAAGCTGTTTGTCTGTCTCTCCCACATTCTGTTGGTCACACTCCAGACATGGAATTGCGTAGACCACGCCAGACTGTTCGTGTGGTTCTACACTGTCCTTAGCGTTCACCAAATCCGAACGGAGTGTTGAGTTTGGCTTGTGTGAGAGCTGGATGCACAGTGGTTGGAGCATCCTTTGTGCTGCTTCAGATGTGCCGTGAATATATGACAGTCATTCGCGTTTTGGGTTCTGTACGTTCAGTTATTGTGAAACCTCTGATAGATGCCGTTATGAAGCTACTGGGGTACCCAGTAGAAGTGAACAGTTTGAACAGCTGCTTTCGTTTTTGTCTTCTGAGTTCATTTGGGCTACATTGCGTGTCTACACGTCGAAATAATGTTCGCATGCAGCTTTTAAGTTGCCTGGTTGGATGAATGTCATCGAACCTGAGAATGACGTCAGTTGTTGTCTGTTTACGATAGACAGTAGTTTCAAGCTTGCCATCAGGTCTTCTTATGAGCGATATTTCGAGAAATGCCAGGCGTGAATTTTCTTCCTCTTCGTGTGTGAAGGTTACTCCATCTATTATGTAATTCAAACAACTGTAGTATTGATCAAACTGAGTATGAGGTAAAACAACAAATGCGTCGTTCACATATCGAAGCCACACTTTAGGTTTGAATGTCTGAAAGGCTTCGCACTCGATATGTTTCATTACGGCGTCTGCAAGTAATCGTGATATAGATGAGTCCATTGGTGTGCCTCTCTTCTGCAGGTAGACTCGACCGTCGAATTGTAAGTCTCCATGCAAAGCTCCGTTAACTGAACCAATTCTTTCGGGGAAAGATTCCTCTTATTGCGGAGGCTATTGTCTTCATTTATCAGGAGCTGCAAACTTTCTATCGCAAGTTTTTTCGGTATGTTGATGAAAAGCGACGAACCATCGAAAGAAACCAGTGCATCGTCTTTTTACAACTCCAGGCCCTTAATCTGTCTCAAGAAGTCAGTCGAGCTGTCTGCGTCATGGTTATCGTGATGTAAACATGGTCGGAGAATACGAAAAAGGAACTTCGCCAACAGGTAGTTCGGGGCTGACCTGGATGCAACGATTGGTCTCAGTGGTACTTGATCCTTGTGGACCTTTGGTAGCCCGTATAATCGTGGCACTGGTCCCTCAATAGGTCTAAGGTATTCAGCTTGTTCTTCTGTAAGTGATTTCTTTTTCTTGAGACCTGTCACAGTTTTGGTAGTGATAACGCATATATATATATATATATATATATATATGTATATATATATATATATATAGTAAATTTCGAACCAATGGAGACAAATGGAGACATCACGTGGTCAACCATAGCAACTGGCATCGGTAAGGCAAGTCATTTTGTTTTCATAACCCACTGCCACCTGGAGACGAATCTACAAGTCTGTCGTTCTTTTCATGCGAGAGAGTTGATGCTAATTGAAGATGTTCAGAGACTGCTTTCCAGGAAAATTATGAGGTTTGGAGAAACCTCATATCCAAAGAGACTGGTAGTATTTGGTCACTTCTCAACACACTATGGGCACCTCATAGAAGAATGTTCTCATTTTACGAAACACCCAACAGCTCGAGTCATTTACTAGGATATCTTTTCACAGTGAAGATGAATAAATGCCTAAAGGATCAATCGCTGAAACTGGATTATAGAATGGACAGGTTGCTTGGTTGGTAAAGGTGCTCACAGTGGAACACACTGCCCAACGCTTTGGTCACCAATGAATCAGTAGAGAGCTTTGGAATGTTAGTCAACTGGCACATAAGTGAGAGACAACCTGTACCACAAGTTTCCAATCCACCATTCTAGTTCAATACAGTTAGTCACTAAGTGTGCGTAGTTGACACAATGTTGTTCCAACGCGTTTCAGGGTTTGTTACTGAAATAACTGTAGGTCATTCGCCTCATTGAATTCCCCTTTCATTTACTTCTGTCTTTTTGTCCTATAAACCAACCAACACAGCAACAGAAACGTTCAAGCAACGACTTTTCTCTCCTGCGAAAACTCCCACCAAACCATAGAAGAGAACCGTGCAGAACTTATTTTTTGGTGGAAACAGGCTTGTTGGTTCTACGAAGGTGAACCAACATGTGAGCAATGGAAAGTGGTTTAATAGAAGGCCACTGAGTCATGTAAAGCCTCTAAAAATTACATACATTTATAATGTATCGATTCAACAACTAATCTCCAGCGCGACTTACGAGTGATTTGTAGTCCCATCAATCTTTATATAATTGAGTTATGGATCGGTGTTTTGTGGAAGTGTAGACCGTTGGTGTGATCGTTGGTCACAACAACGGTAGGGCTGTAACAAGTGCTTTGTGTAAACCAAGAACCAAATGGCTTAATGGGACGAGTGTCGCTTCAGCGGTGGTCTACATCTGTTGTGTAACGAAACAGGGTTGGTTCAACAAGGCTCTGTAGGTTACCCAAGAGAAGGATCAGTATCGGCTAGATGTACAAGAGCTGCATCGTTGATGGACTTGGTAGAGCCAGTCCCGAACCACGCTGGATTATGTACTTCATGTAGCAACTTGTGAACTTATCACGGCAACAAACGCCCGGCTAACGTTTTATCAGACTAAACCACAGTTATATCCGTTAAGGTTTGTGCGCTTTTGAAACCATTCTACTGACCACTACACGGTCAAACTCAGCTTATGTACCATTAAGTGTGAGCAGTCACAATTACTTAGACGTTAATCGGCCTAATCTAATGTGAGGTCAATGGTACAAATGTGAATCTGCTCTTCTAACAACCGGAAAAGTGTAAGGAAATGCAACCGTTGTATATACGTCAAGAACGCCTGTGTATCCCACGCTCGTGTTAGGACTCATTCTTCCTTCTGATTGGTCGCACTTTCGACGACCAACGACAATGCGCCCACGCACTTAAGAATGACACTACCGCTTGTAAACAGAACGATCTAGTTTGTACTTATACTGAGTCACGAGTGCTCTCCACCGCTGTTACAGCCTGTAAAACCTGCTGTTGATCACACCCGAGTACGAAAACAACACTGGCGTCGCGAGCAGTATGATTTCCAGCATGAATAAAATTGGTGTAGAAATTCTCTCTGGAAGAGTTCGACAGTACATCAGTCTGAATGTGAAAGATGTCATCGCATATAGGGCTGCTCAGTTCGTAACAAAACACTTCACCATGTTCATTGTTTCGTGAAGTCCTAATTCCTCCGTATCAGTTTCTCCGACTGTTTGTTAAGTTAAGATTTTAACAACGCGGAACCACGGATTGATCGCTGATTAAAAAGTACCTATCAGTTGATGAACAGCTGTTTGGTGTGCTAGTACTGCTTTCGGATGTCTTGAAAGACGTGTTTGGAAGAACCACAGCCTGAAGCCGAGCACTAAGCTATTTTCTACCGCTCAATGATGTTGTCTATACTGCTTTACGGCAGTGAAACGTGGACATTGTATCAGCGGAACGTGCGCTATCTGAGTCGCTTTCATTTGCAATGTCTAAGACGCATCTTGGGTATTCGGTGGTCGGACATGGTTCCGAACACTGAGGTACTGCGGCGAGCGGACATGAACGGGATGGAAGCCTTGCTGATGTTGAATCAGCTTCGTTGGCTGGGTCATGTCCGTCGGATGGACGATGACCGTATCCCGAAGCAGGTGCTGTATGGACAACTGAGATCAGGTAAGCGAAATCCTGGTGTTCAAAAGCGGAGATCCCAGGATGCTGTGCAGGTAAGTCTTTCACGTTGTAAAATTGATTTTAGATGTTGGGAAGACTTGGCGTTGAACCGGACTGCTTGGAGGAATACAATTCGGACGGGAGTCCGCGAGTTCAACGAGCAGTTATTGCGCGGCCGAGAACGAAAGCGCGCGGTACGCAAAGGAACCATCGGTGCCATAGGTCGTAGTGACATGAATATATGGCGTTGCGATGTGTGCGGCCGCGAATGCGCTGGCCGCCTTGGATTAGTAGATCATCGACGTACTCATAGTGCACCGTCGGCGAAGAGACAACGAGTACGCTAGGCTCAGGTAGGTCTTATCAGCATATCCGTCCTGTTTTTGTTAATGATTACATCGACCAAGACCATGGTCGTTTGACAACTAATCTGCTCCTCTTTTCAGAAACTTGGGTGTCTGTGATCTTCTACCTATTCTTTTCTTAGGCTTTGTTGGTGTATTGAATAATGAATCGTTCGCTTGATCTTTTCGTAGTTCAACTTTGAGTTTTGTTTTTCAAGTTTATCCTCTGTGGAATTCACTACCATGCACTCGTATACTGAAATACTTCTTGTATTACATCTCACACATCTTTCTCCCTGGTATAGATCTTGCCATTACAGTCTCTCTGTGTGTTTATTTTCCGAGAGATAAGGATTTCCTTTCCGTGCTAGCCATTCAGTTGGCTAACCAGCATTGGCCAGCTGGACACAAAGGCCTCACTCACACACCTACTGGTCTTATTCCTTCGGGTTTACACCGGATACGTGGTGTGTGAGTGGAACCGCAAGTGGTGCAACGCAAGCCACTTGGGATGATGGTTTAAAGCGCAGGCGTCCTTTGGCTTCGGTCACTGTGACAGGCTAATCCGTCTCGGATGCCGCCAACCTAAGTGCACGTTCCAACGCCTGATAATATTGTAGCGCCGGTCGATTAGCGATGTGGTCACTAGACTGTGTAAACTAACGCTGAACTTCAATTTTGAACCAAACTGTTACTTCATATGATGGAATACTTGCAGTCTGTAAGCTAGTCAGTAGTTCTTACTGTCCATGAGGTAATCTGTGTGGGAATTTTAATTTTCGTCCACACATATTCGTGTCACTTCAGGCGCTAAAAACACACTGAGAAGATTTAGATAGTCAGTCATGAAATTATGCAAGAAAAGTGTACATTCAGTTGAGAAATCTATAAGAAACGGAGGTATTCGAGGTTTGTTCCTGCATCAAGAAAACAGTTTAAAAAAATATCGGAGTTGGTGACGATTTTGAAAATTCTGCCCATACTTTTTTGCCAGGAACTGATATTTAGATGATAACAAGTAACTGTGAAGAAGTTGTAATTAAAAGCTAGCACAGGATTCATAATGAATCTCAAAGAGACCAATGGACGATCTGCGCATTACGCATGGGCGCATGTGTTTGAGCGTTTGAATACCAGGTTCGATCGTACCTAGTGTAGAGTTTGTGGAGCATTAGTCTGCTGGGTTACCTCACGAAGGTGTGACGAGCGTTCAAACTTCATGTTTGGCCAAATGAAAACCTCAGGTCTAATAGTTATTTTCAAAAAAGATGGACAAATTATCTGTGCGAATGTGAAGACTGTAATCATTTCTGAGCGTTGCTCGAGCTATATCTTTTTGAGGAAGTTCACTGTCTGCTCACTACCAACCACTTCACAAAGTGATTGACCAATGATATCAGCATTGGCATTGTTTGTGGAACAAAAACGTGTTTTTATCTAAAAGTCATTTTCTACGATGTGTTAAAAGCAATTACCATAGTAACAACGTTTGTTTCATTGTTCACCTGAACGATATTAAGTGCAAACCGTTATCTAAACGACCTCGGTTTAGTCTGAAATGATTGTACTGGTTTCCGTGATCATGGGACTCACTTTGCATCAATGCGTTTTCTATTATTTGAGACCTTTAGAATGAGACTTAATCAGATAACTATGAAACGCACATCTATGAGGACTTAATAAACCTGGTGAAAAAGTGTCTATTGAAGACATTTAGATGTTGGATTTTGCGAATCACTGATCGCGATGATGATTCTACTTGTAATAATCGAAACATAGGCTGTTGTGTTTACATTACATATGCAACTGATGACTAAAAATGAACGGAAGTTCCCGAATTAGTCTGTGTATGATTAAAAATAATAACGAGTTACTAGTAGGCCGTCTATCAAATTAAATTATTTCAGCCTTCTTTTATTATTTCGGACAGATGTATTCCGAAACATCCATGAGTTTCTAGAGCTTAAAGTAAACATTGTGGATGCGAAATTTCGAACAAGGTTTTATTATTCCCGTAGGAGATCTTCAAATGTTGATCTGGCATATGTGTACTCGGTGACAGAAAATGATATAAGACTCATCTTGAAAATGACAAAAGATTTATAGTTGAATTACAAGGCCAACTTCCAGTTATTTAGAAAATTCCCTTCGGCGTAAACAATTCACAAAATGTCTTGCTTAATACCGCAGCCTGGGCGCTTCGGAAATTTATTTGATTAGACTAGCCAGAGTGATTGAACCTCCACCTAGTTGTCCGTAGTAAACGGTTGTGTATGCAAGGGTGTTACTCAAAACATAACTGAAAAAACTGAAAAACTTCCTCTGGAAGGATTTATAGATATTTATATGGGGTAGTCGTTTTAGTGAAGAGGACCACGAGAATTTTCTAACGTGCTATCTTTTGTCAGTAGTCACAGAGAAATTCCGAAAACTGTGCTTTACAGACGCGCGAGATCTAAAATGCACAATTTGTTAATGTTTTAGCACAGATTGGACCAAGTTGGGTAGGTTGTTTGTAGCGTTCACTCCACATATATCAGATATGTAAATTTTATGTTAAATGCAATGTCCTTGTTGAGGGTTGTTGCACTTTTATGGACACGCACTGATGGAGTATTCACTCACCTGGACTGAATGATACAGTGTGTGTCGGTGCCTCGGTAATGAAAGTCCATGTGAGCTTCCGTAGAAATCGATAATTAATCTAGTCGCCAATTCTCACTTGATTTTATCGATAACCTCTACTGGTTCACCCGATTTAACATAATAATTTCAGCTCCATTTGTTGAGAGTGTACTCAGTAATAACTTGCTATCACGGTCTAGTTGACCAAGTAGCAGTTCTGTATAGTACTGCATCCCCTAACGAAGCAGACGAGGGGAATCGCACAAGATCGAGCTGTCCAGGTTTGAGAATATCATCATTCGTGAGATAGCGTAAACCTAGGGGTTTAATGGAGCATCGACTGATTGAAATGAAGCTGGGATATTTCAGTCCCTATTGTTCGAGACACATTCAAATTGGAACAGATAAATCTGTATTATTTCAATAATCAGATTGCAGCTGTGCACTCAGACGCGTGTACGTCACAACTATATCGGAAACGTTCATCTTCGTCTACTGGTCGATGCTCCCATAACTTGAGTCGTTCTTACTTCGCGACTACCGTATAAGGTTAGCCCCATCTGATTTGCTGAGTCCTGACTACGTCTCTCAGGTATTTGTATGCTACATATATTATCAATTCATGTGATCTAATTTTTGGCTCGTTTCTAATAAACGTCTTTTTGTTCTCGAGTCGAGATTTCAACCGTACGGTTGAGGGCGTACTAGAAGAAATGATCCAATAAATCCCCACGTGGAGTATACCAGTATAGTTTTATGTAGAAGGGTGGGGTGCCCATTACATTCCTCATACTGGATTATTCACTTACGACCAGTGAATAAATATTAGCACGTTGGTCCAGAAACTCAGTTAAGAATGTTTGATTGTTAGGACTGTCTTGGTGGTTACAAGGAAAGTGTTCCGACCTAACTGAGTCTAATCGACACGGCTCACCTAGACGAATGGAACGCATAGTCTGTAAATAAGTGTTATTATTGTGTTCTTGACGTTTAGTCGCCTATAGGTGGCCGTCAATCATGCGAAGAAATGAGACAGTTAAGGAGTGTAAGCCGCACACTTTCATGTAACTCTGTGATCACGACCCTCTAGTCAAAACTTTTCCCGCCATATTTAGAGCTTCAACTAATTTCATAAGCAAAATAACCGATTCGCTCTTAGCTCACATTCACGACGGAAGTATTGAGTCCAGTGAACACTGCTCAGCCTTCTCATTGGCTAACTTGTGTGGATTGCCATCCCTCTCTTCCGCGTGGGTACAATGACAGTTGGGTGATATTACTCAACTTCGCCAGCTCCCGTGACCACAAGGCTAGCAAAGAATTGGAGTATTGCGTCGAAACTTAATCAGAAATTTGGTAAACCAAGGTGGGAGAATGTATAATGAGTAAGCCGCAAGTCTGAAATCTTTTTACATGTAGTGGGTTTGATTCCTTCGCATGAGTGGTGCTGATGAGAAAAAGCTAGGCTGAAATAGCCACTAACTACATCACTGATGATCGCTGGGACTAACTGCATGCGTTCAGTCTATACATGTATTCCACGTCGGCTGAGCGTTACAAACTATCCTATACAGTATTTTTGTTCCAGTGTGTGTGAAACTTAGTAGAAAAACTTGAACAAATCTGCGTTATTAACTCTGTGCTTATCATCTATAAAACATTTCGTGGAGTCACAAGTGACCTTCGTTAAACGACGCCTGATTTGTAACGGGAAGTGACAAAGACGTTCGTGACAGTAAAACTAACGTTTCTATTCCACTGTCGAAATGTTGTATTGCCTGTCTATGACAAGTCTTGTAATTTAGGTTGGTAATACTCATGGTTGTCAGTCACGACCTGCGAGATTCAATGTAATTCAACCATTACAAAATCTAAAATAATTCGTCCTACAACTCATCAGTATTGCAAATCCTATGCCCACTGGTAGAGTTAGTGGACTCGGGTGTTGGACTTAAACTTGTCTTGTCATTCTAGCCCAACACTATATCATGTTCGAGTATCTTTTACAAATTCACGTGAGCTCCGGTGCATCTAAACTTGAACTAGTTCTTTATTAACAATCCAAAGTACCTCAATTTAAAGAGTCATACCCACATACTGTACGTTTCCTGGTTACAGGGATGCGTTCTATTTGAATCCTCTCACAGCAATTTATAACGAAGGATGAAATGAACGAAAAACGTGTAATCTCTGTGTGATCTTAAAAATTCTATTCATAACAGTATACTTAAGCGAGTAGTCAGGTTGAATATCAGCACTAGTGGAGTTAGATTGGTGAAGAGTGCACACTCGTTTTAAGACGACCAAATTTCCAATGTGAGAAGTCCAAACACGTTTACTTCGAGGAAATCTAACCAAACTCCGTAAATTAAAAACGGGGGTATATATATATATATAACACGTAACCGGATCTAGTTCGTAATAATAACGTATTCGAAGTTAGGGATGGTTTCCGCTCATTCCAAACGACACTGAGGTATCTGAAATATAGGTGAAGAAGTAACGTGTCGGCTGACGGCAGATATCCAGCATTAGAAGAAGAGACTACGAATATAACATATGATGAATCATGTTTAGACATTAGGGGTTCGGATGGTTGACTGGTTCTGAACAGCCGAAGTCCTGACACATTAACACAACACCTGAGATCGATAGGTACTTAGCTAATGGCGCTTGAATAAGTTGATTTATCGATGATCACTATCTGTCTGACAAATTCATTTTTCGTCTATATCTCCCGGTTAAATTTTGTTCTGCTCAATGCACACCCTAAATGTCTGCCTTTGGCCACGCCCCACGGGAACTGTGTAGCAAGACCATGCTTAACGAATGACCAGTTTGCATGGCGCGAGACTTCCAGTTTGCCCAGTTCACAGTACGCTGACTACCATTTTTCAGGATAACGGTCATTTGCATCGTATATTCCACCCGCTTACTAGTTTACTGTAAACTTGTTGTTCATTGAAGAAATATATCCAAACCAGGACGTGACAGACAATCCCAGTTCTCTGTTCTTAAGCCACCGTCTGGGTAACAATGTTGTATTGAGAATTGCATAACAAAATGCAATACATTTTTGGGATTTTGAAACCTACTGAGTTTCCGCACATTTCCTGTAAGTGATGTTTGTACCGGCACCGATCGGCGGACAGGTTACACAGCCGACTCGCAAATGAGCAATCAACCACACAAAGAGTGAATTTCACGAAATCAAAGCAGTTCGCCGAAGTTGTAAGATTTCGGCAATCTAGTGTCTTGAACTATTCACACGAAACAGTTGGACAACCGGCATATTCATTTTAACTTTTCTACGAAGCCTAACCAAAGCTGAAACGGTTACTCGTTTGGTCATGCGTGATTCGCCGTACAGTATATTGTGTGACTTAGCCAAATGAAGAAACTTTAGTTCCACTCCAAACTTTCACGCTGAGGGTGTGGTCGAATACTCAAAGATGAACACATACCTTCGAGGACACAATATTGGTGTGACAAATACTGTGCCTTCTTAGAAAGAAGTGGACATTATTCCTATGTTTCGGCAGGAGAGATCAGCACTTCGATGAGCTGCTCACACTTTTGTTTAGCATGTCAATGGTTCCGCTTTTGTTTAGGTGGCCGTTGATAGCTTGTTTCCAGATATGAGTCATTTATCTTGATCAGAACAGTGTAATGATTATTCCAAGATCATATCCTCTTTCTTTGCTGCTCTGTTGATTAACAAGTTACAACTGTTTCTCGATTCTCATGCACTATCCCATGTTGTACACGCCCATCAGCTGCAGTTTATGTTCTGGTAAGTAGATAAGGAAGTGGTGATCCACCGACGTCAGTGATATGGGCCTCCCGATCGCAGTTGGCATATGATCACTGGACACAGTAAGATGGTGTTCCGCGATGTATACCAGTTGACACTTTTTAAAATGTCCGAAGCATTTCTGGTCTATTTGTAGTTAACTGGTAACAAGTGTAGTTGGTTTTATGATTAGAAGTATCTGCATTCAGATTATCCCTTAACACCGAATTAATGCGACAGGCCACAAGTAATCTGCGCTGTACCTACCATGGTTTTACCTCGCAGCTTGTACTTGGCCCGAAGTGCTACTACCGTGTAGTATGTGGGTAATGGTTTTGTATCCGTCTTTAATCTAGACATTAGAGATGCATATGTCAAACTGAGTCCCCTGTTTCCTATAACAAGAGATTAGAGTTTCCTGCAAGTTTTGGTTTGAGCTGATGAGAAAAATGTAAGATAAACTTGTGAACAGGGGATGGATTGCACTTCACACCCCAGAGGAACAAGAGCGACAGAATTAAGAATAAAGATATGGAAAATGATAGGTTAGCGCGTACTGGTTAACGAAACAGTGGACTCAACTGCTCTCAGCCTATCTTGTCTTTTCGTTAAGGTCACCTCAAGTAAAGTTATGGTTTTCTGGATGACACATAGCTGTGATGGTAACAGGATAACAAGACGCACTGAAGGTGGTAGGACTAGTGGCTGTGTGCATTCGTATCGATTAGTTCGACAACGGTGTTGGTCCCCGTTGTGTGCACGTCATTGTCGCATGTGTGCCTCCCACCTGTGCTGAGACCCAAGCTACGTTCTGACTGATCGCAGCTTCAACGACAAACGGCTCATTCTTCCGCACATTTCAGAATGATGCTGCCGCTTGTGAATGGGACAATACAGTATGTACTTCTGCTGAGTCACGTGTTCCCTCTACCGTTGCTGTAGCCCGTATACCTTAATGTTGATTGCACCCGAATAGGGACACAACAGTCACTGTGGCAACTATCCGCTTGTGTTCACTGGTGTGATTTAGCTCACTCTGAAATCTGTGTCAGCATAGAATGCGCCCCTCCACAAGTTACGGTTTTGTATAATGTGTTCTTTCGAACATAGCCGTAGGTTAAAACTGGTCTTAGTTGCCTAAAAGGTAGCTGATAACAGACTCCGGCTATCGGGTCAACGTTTGCATGCCCTCAACTGTTCATAGGATGGTTGCTTTGGTAACCGTTCTGCACTGTTCAGGGGATAGAGATTACTCACAATCATTGTGGTATCAATTCCATTGTTGCTGTTGCGTTCCTGGTCGTTACCGACCGCTAATAATGCGCATACGACGATGGTACTAACTTGCTCCGTTTCATTTGAACATCACTAAAAAGTAGACAATCTCAAAGAGAACATG
Source organism: Paragonimus heterotremus (assembly GCA_013368495.1). Lineage (NCBI taxonomy): Eukaryota > Metazoa > Platyhelminthes > Trematoda > Plagiorchiida > Troglotrematidae > Paragonimus > Paragonimus heterotremus. Next base: position 48,305 of record LUCH01000675.1, on the reverse strand, counting down.
GCTAATACATGAGATAAAATAAGCCTTGACAAACGACCAATAGCATAACTGTTGAGTGTACGAAAAAGTGCATGTTCTGCAGTGCTCTCCCTTAGGGGACACACGGTACTTGCTAGCAGTTGGGAACTTCCTTGGTGTTACACGAAATTTTAGCTTATACAAAACCGACTTGAAAACAGGTTGTCGGTTTTATCCCATGTACCTCACAAACTGGTCCTGGTGATATTCTCCGAAAAACTCTCAACTACATACATCAGGCAGTTGTATTCAGAATGTTGTCAATATCATGTAGCAGCTTTAGAATGCCAAGTCCAACAGTGGTACTTAAAATTTAGAACGGTGTTTGATTATCAGTTACCTTGAAATGGTTACCTTCGGCTTGACCCAGTTACATTCCGAATTGCCAGTCAACAGTCAGACTTAGTTAACTGACACGATGTTCAGTAAATAACAGCAATATTTGAGTGGTCGGGAAGAATGGTGATCAGGGCTGTATAACTGTCGATTGCGAAGGTTAACAGGCCAGTCACAAACTTGTTAGTGTTTGAGGCAAGCAAGACAAATTACAGTTGCAAGACTCGGACGCCCTATATGTGACCATTGGGAGTGGTGTTTGCATACGGCCTACAACCAGGGTAGATCAGCGTTAAAAATAACCATCTCAACCGGCATCCTGCGTCATTTACAATGCTTAATCGTTTAAGACAAAACCCTCAGATGCCTGTTCCCAGCGCGAACTCATAACAGCAATCAAGAGCGATCCGGCTCTCTTCAAAATGTGATAGTGTTTATCTGTTGTGTTTCTCCATGTCTAGTCAGCTTTGTACGCACAATGAAAATACCACAGAATACTTATATGAATATTGCAACACAGATCCAAAACGACCGACTGAGTTTGTCACAACGGGCTTGATCGACATGTGGTGTAAATTAAGCTCCTTCAAAAAACTGTCATCGTTTGACAACCGTCTTCCGATTGTATCAAGGGACTCGAACTTTACCGGACAAGTTGCTTCTTTTTGACTCAAAACAGGTGAACGGCAGTCACTTCACAAACACCTGACTTCGTTGTTTCCTGGTTATTCAGGGAATTCGAAACAAAAGCACCATAATGGCTAGATCAAATCGCGGAACAGCAAGTTCAGTGTTCTGCCGTAACAAACAGGTCGTCTCTTCCGGGTGAGGAAGCTGACTGGAGCACCCTTCTGGATTTCTACCCTCTATGTATACTGTTTCTGGTGTCGGCGTCACTGACACGATCGTTGATGTACACTTGATGGATGAGACCTACAGTGCCTAGGCAACCAGTGCAGTGAAGATGAGCGACCGTATTACACTACTCATATCGCGGCTATTCAGTAGTAGGTGCAGAGCATATATTTTGACGCCATACATGCGGCAGAATGGAGGCAGAAATGAACATCAGAGTGCAGCATTGCCCATAATGGTCCCTGCTACTTAATGGAACTGAGCATTGACGTCTGTGGTAGCCGAGACAGTCTGAGACTGAATACCACGTGCAAATGAGTGGTTTTGTGTTTGGTTTTGTTTAAATGCTTAACCCATGTATTGCTTTGTCGAATAAACAACCGTTGTGCCATCCGCGTTCTTGGATCACGACACCGGTATGTAAACATGTATGCACTTGAGTTTTTAACTTTTATACTAATATCAGCTCCTCAAGCTAAATGTATGGTTTATGCAACTGCACTCGACAAGCGCCAACAACAAGCTCAAGGTGCAAAAATGTAAGAGGTTTGCAAGACAGAGTGTGGTACGAAAGGCCGTCTCTAAAGAACGTCGGACCGGACATTCTTACTATAGCTACTTTGGAAACCTCGAACAACGGTAATTCGAGGGCCTTCTACTCTCTCTTTCTGGTAGCATCATCACTTCTGCGGACATCCATTCTGGTCATCAAGTCCTCTAGCTCGCGAAACACACTCCCGAACTTGGGACACGCCTACGTACTTTCAACATTGTCACTTAAGGGTTCACAAATTGATTAGCATGTTGGTTAAGAAAGCTTAATCTTTTGTTTTTCAAATTTGGTTTCATCCGGTGCATTGGAATCTTCGAGACAAACAGTCCGCCGAACCACTTTATTCGCAAGGCTCACCAGATCATCTCTGATTTCGTACTGACATCCATCAACATCTTACACCGGTCCGAGTGACACCATTGTCTGGTCGGCTGGTACTTCGAACATCACAGTTTAACTCGGAGGGAAGACTCTGCATCCTCTCGCCATGTCCAAATTAAAACCTTCCATGACCACTCAATTTCTTAATGTTTGATGATCAAGTCGTTGATTCTGCAGACCAAATATGGAAGTTTTGTTTGGCTGTACAGATATCGATGCGACTGACTGCGCCGATGGCTTGGAAACGAGCAATGTCTGTGGTAGAAACTTCAAGATGTAAAGACACGTTCATGTTAAACCGCCTCGCCAGGGTACGAAGAACACGGGTTGACAATCCACCAAGATCCTGTGCACACTGATTGTTCAAATGGTATGAGATGAATGACCTAAGACAGACGATCAATAACCAACTGACGAATCGGTATGCACCTACACACATGATCGGTTAGTTTGTTGTTTGGCCTGCCAGGCATGAGTTAGCACACGTGATTGCGTGTGTGTACGTGCAAACACAAGACGGTCGGTGTTTTTTTGATTCAGCACCGTCGTCTGTCATAGTGAAGGCTGTTCATGTGACATTTTGAAAGGCTTCACACTGAGACCTTCTATTGGAACCCGAATTCGCCGTGAATGTCTTGTTTCGATGGTAGGATTTTTCCTGTCGCGTTTTCCTCCATCTTACTATAACTCGTGCTTGTTGGTATTTCAAACATATCTAGCAGAATATCGAGAGGTGTTTTCCGGTCTGTCACAGATGTTGGGATACCGTTATCCAATGTGGTTTATATGATGAGTTCCTTTCTTGCCGTAGACACTGAGATCGTATTACACGTGACTTCGGCGCTGAGCCACAGTTTCTGGTACCTAACTACGTTCATGACCATGAAATGTTGTAATGAATACTGGATCACCTGGACAGAATTATCGTGTCTTGGCTCTATGACGTCAGTTAGATTGCCTTTCCGTTTTGGTGTTGTTTTGTTCCGTCTGATGGATAGTAATCATGGCATCAAGTGCTGTTCTCACCTGCTGTCCTAGAAGAGTCTGAGCCGATGAAATTCCGTTTGATACAGCTGAATTTAGAGCAAAACGGTAGATGCGCAGAGAGGTGTCTGAAATTTGACTCGTTCTTCATTCTTCCTTCAGTTTGTGAAAAACCATTTTGATAGTATCAATGAAACGCTGTGTTTGTACGTTAGACTGAGAACGATATGGCAGACTGCGAACATACTCTGTGGCGAATGATTTACAAAACTGCAAAAATTGCGTTGAAGTGAACTGTGTATCATTGTCGGTCACAAGCGCTTCTGGGAACCCCAGCTTTGCAAATATATGGCTTAACCAGGAAATAGTAGTAGTCGTAGAAATAATACCTAATGGGATGATCTCCAGCCACCTGGAATAGGTATCTAAAAGGATGAGAAAATATTAATCGTGGAGTAGACCAGTATATTTGGTAGAAATTCGTTCTCAGAGATCATCTGGGTCAGGTGTGTACCTCAAACCTTATCGATGCTTTTATAGCACGTTCACAATATTCACATGATTTTCCCGCACTTTCACTATCGTGCCAAAGCTTTCATGCTTGTTATACTGGGGTGAGTACAATGTAACATTTGTAAAACACGTTTTCTCAGAACTGGTGGTATCATTACACAGTCTGACAGCATCTTGTTCCCGTCTACAACCGCTAGGGTGTAGTGTAACAGATGTGCGAACTACAATAATTCTCGATACGAAAAATAACGAATGAAGTCAAGGCCTGGACTCACCAAAGGTTGACAATGTTTGTGAGGCGTCCAATGGCGCTGGTAAGTATTCGGATTGTTCCAAGCGTAGCTGAGAGTACGAAGTAACAGAGCTGAAAGTTAATCCAACATATAGGATGTCTTAAACTAGATGGCAGCCATCGGTGTCGTAGGAAGAACCAGCAAGCGCATGTAGCAAAGTTTTATTCGAAGACGTGTTGTGTTGTTGGTTCTATTCAAGTCAAACGAAAATGTACAATGTGGTCTGATGCAGCAGTTACGCCATGTTAGCAAAATAAAGTACAAAATACTGAAAACTCTACAAGGGCACCATGCAGTTAGAAATGTGGTCTGTAATCTGCGCATGATTTTTGGGTCAGCCCGTATGCGAACAGAACACTATCACTAGTGAGTAGTTTGGCAGATTGATGATTTTAGATGAGACCCAACTGTGAAAAGTTAGGGCTTCGGCTGGATTTGAACCAGTGACAGAAACACCTTGCCTCTACGCGGCAAGCGCTCTACCAGCTGAGCTACGAAGCCAAGCCAGGAGCTCGGAACATTATCACTTGCAAAATAAAGTCTGAATGGGTGGCACATCGAATCATGGTAGAAGTAACAGGCAAATTCCTGATAGAATCCCTGAACACTTGTAACGGTTCAGCAGCCCGCGATAAGCCCGATGGCTCGATCCTAGCCATTCATTCGCCCCACATCCTGTCAGAAGACCACATGTTAACTGTCCCACTCACCCACAGACTGTATGCCCTTCTTTTGTCATATTGTGGTGGACTGTCAAGCAGAGAGTACGAGCATTCCAACTCTCGGTGGAATACCTCAACACGGGTGGGAGGTGCGCTCAAAAACCCACTGCGAGTGGATGGAGGACGGCGTGGGCGACCGGATGAGTCATCGCTCGACCGGATCGGACCAACGGGTGAGACGTGACAGCCGAAATAGTATGGATGACCAAATTGAAGGCCTGATTATTCCAACACTCTCCGGAATATCTCGGCACGGCTGTGGAGTACGGTCAAAGCCCACAGTGAATGGAAGGAGGACAGCACGAGCGACCGGACAAACCATCGCACGAAGAAATCGGATCAACGGACGAGGACTAGCGGGCGGAAAACCTCCGGATAGAAGGCGTAAATCACACACCTAAACCGGGTAGAAGTGCACATGACGTGTGAGCGGAAACCTGGGGGTGTTGTGGACTGGAATTGCGATTCAAAATCGCGAGCGCACGTGTGGCATGGTAACTAGCGCGTTGGACAATGAAGATTTTGCTTTATTGGACGCCTTTTCGCTACAATGTCACCACAACCTATGACACCGATGGTTCCCTTACATACCACGCGCTTTCGTTCCCGGCTGCGCAATGACTGCTGGTTGAACTCACGGACGCCCGTCCAAATCGTGTTCCTCCAGACCGTCCGGTTCAACTCCAAGTCTTCCTAACATCTACAATCAATTTTACAACGTGAGAGACTTACCTGCACCCACTGCAACACACACACCGGTGTCTGCAAAAGCACTGACAGGTGGCAATAGCGCTATCATTCGGTGACAAGCGTGAGATTGATAAGCAAATTGCCAGTTGTTCGGTGAGCGTTTGCGTGAACAATCATCACTTCACTAATACAATTTAAACAATTACTTGCTTTTTTCCAGAAACGTCAAGAAACATACTGCTCCTCTGTTGTGACGGCTTATCCTCATCGAAGACCTGTCGATCCTTTGTACAAGGAGGCCTTTTGTTTACTCTTCTCCTCTCATGTTTATCAGAGAATGTGGTACGGATAAGCAGCAGTTTTCCCCCGTGTACAAAGAGAAATGTCTCATCTTGAAACGGTACAGAGAGCAGCCACGAGTATGTTGGTTCGGGTGAGAGTTCTCTCCTATAACCAGCTATCAAAATAGCTGAATATGTAACCCCACAGTTACCGGCGACTCCACGATGACCTTATTATGGTACATTGTGTTTCACAAGATAACATAGGGGGGATCTCAGAGCAGACTTCCCTATCTGAAATGAATACAGATTCCGTGGTCACCCTCATACGATTCTCTAGCAACGGCAAGCATCACTTCAATGTGTATTTCGTCTGTCTCGACTGGCCACCAGTAGATGGGATGCGGTACCGGCGCAGGTGGCGCTGATATCCAATTACGTGGCCCTTAAGTGGATCTTAGATACACACACGATGGCCCGCTGAAAGGAGGAGGATAAATGACCCCCTGCTTGTTCCAGTGTCGGGATGCTCACATAAGAAGCCCATCCGTTCGGCGACTCTTACCTCCTATCAATGAACATTGAGTGATAGCCAGACATGTGTATTCTAGTCGTTTGAATCTGTACAGGAAACCCGTATATTTACAATTTGCTCACTTAAAGGTCATACAAGTATCTTAAGCCTAATTTTATTGCTCACGCGAGATGTGTAGTGAGGACAGTACAGTTGGCGTACCTTGTCTGTTTTGTCTAAACGCCGTGCTGCAAACCATCCAGTGCACTTTATGTCTAGCTGTGTACATAGTAGCCTCGTGTAATTACCAGGACTATTAATCACCGATAGAACGGATACTCAAAGTGTGTACACAGTTGTGCATTGAGAACTCAAAAGGGTACTTCCATGTGTATCCACCGAATCCAGAAGGCTCATGGAATTGTTGATCTTGGCACATCTTATGTAAGTTCAAATAGTTTGCATTGGTACTGATCGGCACCGTTGCCACTGGAATCTACATTGCTCACTGAAAATTGTGTCCTTCGTTTACACTGAAAAAGAAATCGCTTGTGGTGTTTCTCCTTCCCTAATTTTCAGAAACTGAGTTCGTTGATAATGTCGCGCTTTTCGACATTAAAAATATCATACTTGATCACTTCGTCGTACTTGCTAGCAGCGCGGTTTGAGGCGCCGTTTTCAAAAATCCATCGAGTGAAGCAAGTTAAATTCTGAAGGCCAGTAGCGTGCAGCAGCGGTCATGAATATACGGATGAATCGATCACGCTATTGATTTAATGGTAATGCCAACTTATGCGGTGTGTTTGAATAGCCACCCACAGTGTTTTTTCTCCAAAAATAACCTGGATTTTCGTGCCAATCGATCAATCAGACGTGATATGGGCAAAATCGATCGTAGAGTCAATCCGAAGTCGCGACTGTTGTTGGACAACCATATATATCTGGATGTGGGAAAGTGATTCCATGTTATGGTCCGAGTCTAGATTCCGTTTAAAATGCATAGTATTAACGAACTGCATTGTAGGTAAAGGCTAAACTGGATTTCGAGCAAGACAGTAGAAAACATAATCATTAATGCCACAAAAACGGTGGGGATGAAGTTTGGTTACTGAATACAGTTAACTTGTGGATTTAGATTTAGAAATGTATACATAATTTTGAAAATAATGAACATATTTTAGAAACTTACAAAACACTGTGATTGTGAAAATATTGATCAGAAATTATACTATAGTTAAATGAACATTTCACCAGTTTGGTTGAAAGTCGTAATGTTTTTTTGGAAAAGAATCATACCACCAGTTGAGATCATGGGTGTACTGGTAAAGTTGCGAATTCGCATCAGTGCAACAACAAAGGAATTGGGATGGAAATACTAGATATGGTCCTTCCAACTTTAGTATATGCGTTATTCACATGATGAGATCACATCATGTAATGAAAAAGCGGAGTGTTTCTTTCGATTGGAATCTGATAATCCGGTCGTCATTATAAAAAACATTGATAGTTAATCTTTTCAAAAGGACAAGAAAAATCTGACATGGTTAGATAGAAACTGAACATCACGTACAGTTGTGTGGTTTGGTTATTCAGATGATAAAGCACAAAGTGAACAGGAGTATGCATTCTCCGTGGTTAGCTCAAATTCTGTCGAATCCGATATATCTGCCACATTTGCTGTTATCACCGAAATGTGTCCCCAGTCTTCCAACTCAGTTCAAATTTTGGACAAACAAAAGCACCAGAATCAAGTCACACTTTTTTTTATAGGTTTGTCTTGTTCAAGTAGAGAGTTATACACTCACCGAAATCTGTTGAAGCAATCGGGCTACTGACCTCACACTATGCACGACCGATCATACATAAACGTTCAGTCGTATTCGTTTGTATACAACTAAGGTTTGTAATGACTGTGTGTTAAACCAGCTGATTACTTCTGACGGGCATTCTTTTAGACAGATGAGGTGGATAACAACAACTGTTTCACAATGTCACCTGATGTCTTTGCCAGAGATGTTGCCTTGGCAACGAACATGCCACTCGCATAAATTGAGAAGACCAATAAGTTAAGAACTGGCAACCAGCAAAAAAGACACCAGACAGTAGAACCAGATGCATAAGAGGGGATTGGGAAACCAATGATTCGATCAGGCCTTCAACAGACAGATATAACTGTTGATGCAATCGAAAACATTGACTTAATTGGGGATGTTGGAAACAGTAACTTTGAGCTTTTATTCTGTCGATGACAGCATCTGAACAGACAAGACAAAAAAATTCATGTAACTCCATACATTTACGCTGAAACCTCTTATGAGCCAGAGATAGTTTGAAAATCCTTTACACGGCCATACATATGTTTATTCGACTTATTCGTGTTACTGTACTCTAGAATCGAACTATTTCAAAGGGAAGAAACAGACCAGATTTCCACTCACATTAGAGCTCACATCTTTGCCCTGTCCGAGGTTGAAATCTGTTGCTCGTATGATTGCAGTGCTGATTACCGTGTCGTGACCTCATACTTGGCATCTGAATGTTCTACAACAATTTCTTGCGAGTAATGTAAAACGTAAGCGACCAGGACCTCCGACTGCACGTTAATGATTTCGCACTGTTTTTCTTTGAGTGCAATTTTTCTTGTTCAGCAAAAGCGTTTTTATTGTTGAGAAGAAGATCGAGCAGAAAGTGTTTCTTTTGGGGAGAAGATCTCATGGCGGAACATCCGAAAACTTGGTGCACGGTCGGAGTGGACACAACATTCGAAATGCGCATTGACGTCGTAAATTTGTTATCAAAACAACGAGCTAATTATTTAGGAAAAAGGTAATCTACAAACAAAGTGGGAAAATCAATACTTAACTAACCTGAGCTACCTAGAGAAATGTGTTTACTAACAAAAAATATATGTGTATAGTTTGCAAGGTTTGTTTGCTTAGACCGGACGGCTAATGAATTTTTTATGTCCATCTCATTCCATCTGCTGGTCGATAAGTAAATTCTGTTGCATGATTTGATAGCGCAACAAAAATAATGGCGGCATATTTGAACGAATTTTTTTTCAAAAAGAACAATTTACTTTTAAATATGTCGGTAGGGATCACAGAAACGCATTGAACGAACATTCGGACTTTGTGCATAATTTATGAATAGGACGGGTGGGAAACTTGAAGTATGGATTGTCTCACGCGTCTGTGCCGATCGAATGATTCAGTAGACTTCAGAGGTGAGGTGGTAATAAAAAGAAGCACTAACTACCACTAGCGAGTGATTTAAAACGCTGCAAAAAAAGATTAGTGAGTTTGGACAGGTCGATCTGAATCAGAAGACATAATCTGGAGGTTATCGATTGGATTTAACAGGCGATAACTATAATTTTTATTGAAACGTTTGGGTAACCTACTCGTTACACACAAGCTGAAGCGTTTGAGCATTTAGATGTGGTGATCCATTCGCTTCAGATATGGAGGCAGCGGCGCAGTGATCAACACGGTTAACTCACGAAGGCGGGATCAGGGTTAAAGTTCTGACGGTGCAACTAATTCCGAACTCTAACAAGAGCGAAGCTCTAGTCTGGTGGTTCTTTTCGATAAAGGCTACCTGGTAAGTCTATGGAAACGCAACAGTTGTGACCGGTTGTGAGTGATGTTCGCTTTGGACTACAAAACGTTTCACCTTGTAGTGGCCTACCGTTCCACACACCTGTTTCAACCAATGAATCTTGTTGTTTTTATAGTTGATTACTGGAGTTCTGTTAGTGGAGGGCACGGTGTGTAGGGGTGTTTGTAAGTGATGATTTAGTAGCCATTAAGGTTGTCTATAATTTATTGATGTTAATATATTCATTTAATACAGTACATCAAGTCTCATGACTCTTCTGTAGGTCCCCTCTGAACATTTTCATCGAGTGCCACTCATTTTCAAGACAATGGAAACAAGCCTGTTTTCTCTACTTATGGATGGATTGTGAGTGGGTGGTTCTACAAATTGGTTCGGAGATATGCCACCGTTATTTTATTTTTCAGAAATTACTTCATTTACAAAATTCAAATCAACGGGTCAAATATTAAAGGTCAAATAAAAAGGTTATTACAGTCGAACTATTGTACTGTCGTTATGGCAGCCTGTGCACCCCCCACTCGCGATAAGACTCAGTCTGCTTTCTGATTGGTCCCACTTTCATCGACCAATGGCTCATTCACACTCACAGTCAAGAGTGACGCTGCTGCTTGTAAATGTCAGATTATAGATGGTATTTCTCTTGAGTCACGTGTTCTCTCTACGGCCGTTATTGCTTGTATGGCTTAATGTTGATTGCGAACCAATTTAAGTTACGGGAATCAGGTGCCGAGTACACCTACTACTGGATAGGATACTCGACAGACGGTACTCGGAAGCACAGTGTCAGTTTCGCACTCACTGATCGCATCAACGCTTTGATGGTAGGCTAACCATACGGCATCAGCCCTCGAATGCTGTCTATGCGCCTGCGACTCGGTCGAGGTAAGTGTGTTACATTTGTTAGTGTTTATGGTCCAACTATGTGTCACACTGATGATACAAAGGACCAGTTCTATGATCGACTGTCCGCTACAACCTGGTCGGTGCTGGTGACTGATCGACTGTTTGTTTTGGGTGACTTGAACGCTCGTGTTGGGCGCGACTCGGTAGTCTGGATAGGAGTCCTCGGACCCTACGGCATTGGTTCAGTCCATGAAAACCGTGATCGTTTGCTTCGCCTGTGTGCTACTCACCAGCTGGCTATCATGAACACATGATTCCAGCCGTATGTGGGTGACATCACGACGTGGACCCATCTACGAAGCGGACATCATCATTTGCTTGATTACTTGTTTGTGCTGCAGCGCGACATTTGTGAAGTGCAGATCACGCGAATGGTGCGCGGCACTGAATGCAGCACCGATCATAGATTGGTCGGGACCAAATTGTTTATTCACGTCTACAAGCCTGTTTATTAAGGATCATCCGGACAACGGCAGAAGCTGAATGTCAAACGACTGGAGAATTGTAAGACCAGTGCTGTTTTTCAGTGTGCCGTTGCCACTCGTCTGCACGACGCTCCTGTGTCCACTACTCCTGTGGATATATGGCAGCCCCTCAAAAAACAGATCACGGCAGCAGCCACCGAGACGATCGATGCCAGATGCCAGAAACGTCCGGACTGGTTCGACGAAAACAACGCGGCTATTGCCAATTTGGTGCGAGAGAAGAATGTCGCGTTTGCCGCTTCCACAGTGGACCCGGGCAATGAAGCCAAGAAGGCGACTTTCCGGAGTACTCGCCGTCAACTGGCCGAACGTGTTCGCGGAATCAGAGATAACTGGTGAAGGAAACAAGGCTACGCCGATCACCTGCAACACAAGGAGTTCCATAATTCGCTCAAAGCGATTTTCGGTCCATCGGTCCAGTCTTCCAAAGCACTGGTTGGCGTGGACATTGGCTGTTTGCGCACTTAACCAGGGGAAATCATGAAAATGTGGCACAAACACTTTGGTAGCTTATTAAGTCGTCCTGCTGCTATTGATAAATTACCGTGAACAGCCTGCCGTCACAGGACACCAAATCTTCACTTGCTCTTGCCCCAGATTTGCTGAGGTTGCAAAGGGCGATCAGACAGCTAGGCAGTGGAAAAGCGCAGGCAAGGATGAATTGCCAAGTGAAGTCGTGAAGAATGACGGATCAGTGTTGGAACGCGCTTTGCTCCAGCCGGTTTACTCCATCTGGGAGCAGGGAGAAATACCACGACATTTCGACGATTCTCTAACAATACGTTTGTTTAAATGTAAGGGTAACAAGCAATGCCCCGACAGTTATCGCGGCATCAGTCTGCTGAGCTGCGTAGGTAAGGTGCTTGCCAGAATCCTTTTGAACCGGCTGAATACGGACGTCTTAGAGGCCAGTGTTACTGAGGAGCAATGCCGATTCCGGGCGAATCGGTGTACGAGTGACCTGGTGTTCGCTGTTCGACAGCTTTAAGAGAAGTGCCGGGAACGTAACCAGCCCCTGTATGCCCTCTTCGTAGATTTTACCAAGGCGTTCGATTCCGTGAATCGCGGAGCGCTGTGGACGGTGCTGGGTAAGTTTGAATGTCAAGGTAAGTTCGTCAATTTGATTACAATGTTACATATGGGCATGAAGGCGAAGGTGTAACCGTGTGATTCTACCTCTGATGATTTTGGCATTATCACTGGCGTGAAACTGGGCTGTATCCTGGCCCCAGCCCTATATAGTTTATATTTCACTAACACGTTAACAGTTTGTTTTCCAGGACTCTGAAGAGAATGGCGTTGAGATAGAGTACCGGACGGATGGGCGCCTACTGAATATTCGACGATTCGGCGTCCCAACCAGGTTACGTACCTCAATTGATGCGAATGCTTCTGTTCGCAGATGACAGCGCGCTGTTCGCACATAACGAGAACGAACTACAGCGACTGACCACGTCTTTCGCGACCGCGGCCTTCAAGTTTGGACTGGATATCAACACAGGTAAGATATTTTCTTTCTTTCAGCCTTCCCTGAAAGGAGATGATGTGACTGCGCTTGCGCCTGAAATTCACATCACTGGAGATGTTATCGGCAGCTGTTCAGCTTTCTGCTACTTGGGTAACAACTTGTACGCAGGTCTGTCCGTGGACCGCGAGGCACGAGGTAGCGAGGCAATAGCTGGTGCTGTTTTTGGACGTCTTGAAAGAAATGTCTGGAAGAAACACAGCCTGAAAATGGCCACTAATTTGTGTATCTACCGCTCAGTGGGGTTGTCTATACTGTCGTACGGCATGGAAACTTAGACTTTGTATCAGCGGAACGTGCTCTATCCGAGACGTTTCTATTTACAGTGTTTAAGGCTCATTTTTGGTATTCGGTGGTCGGACATGATTCCGAACACTGAGGTACTGCGATGAGCGGACATAAATGACCTGGAAGCCCTGCTGATGTTGAATCAGCTTCGTTGGCTGGGTCATGTCCGTCGGATGGACGATGACCGTATCCCGAAGCAGGTGCTGTATGGACAACTGAGATCAGGTAAGCGAAATCCTGGTGTTCAAAAGCGGAGATCCCAGGATGCTCTGCAGGTAAGTCTTTCACGTTGTAAAATTGATTTTAGATGTTGGGAAGACTTAGCGTTGGACCGGACTGCTTGGTGGAATACAATTCGGACAGGCGTCCGCGAGTTCAAAGATCAGTTATTGCGCGGCCAGGAACGAAAGCGCGCGGTACGCAAGGGAACCATCGGTGCCATAGGTCGTGGTGACATAACTATATGGCGTTGAGATGTGTGCGGCCGAGAATGTGCTGGTCCTTTTGGATTAGTAGGTCACCAGCTTATTCATAGTGCACCATCGGCGAAGAGATGACGAGCACGTTAGGTTCAAGTAGGTTGTAACAGTCATATGCATATTTGCCTTGTTCACATTAACCAGCAACTACCATCGTTTGGAACTCGCCCGCTGCCATTTTCAAAAACATGGTGGTCTGTGGGCTTTTACCTTACTCTTTCTTTGGTATTTTTGGTGTACTGTATGATGAATGTTTTCTGTTTTCTTCCAGTCTAACTTTGCATTCTGATTTTACCCCATATCTTCTCTAGAGTGCGCTAACATTTTCTTCTATAATGGAATACTTCTTGCGTCATATTTTCAATGCTTTTATTTCCAATGATGATCTTACGACTGCAGCGTCTCTCTGTTTATTTCCCGAAAGATAGGGATCTCAATTTGCAGCTAGCCTATGAACTGACTAACCAGCATTAGACGACTGGACATAAGGGCCTCACGTACACACCAACCGGTCTTTTTCCTTGGGGTTTACATCGGATACGTGGTGTGCTAGGGGAACCGCAAGTGGTGCAGCGCAATCCACTTGCGGCGATGTTTAAAGCACAGGCATTCCTTGGCTTCAGTCACTGTGACAGGTTAATTCGTTTCGGATATCGCCAACCGTATGTAATCTTAAGTGCATCCGAACAGGAATACAACATGTATTAAATCGATTCCTGGTCTCCGATTAAAAGAGCATTGTCAAGCAGGGTAAACAGATATCAGACTTAGAAATCTTAACGTACATTTTCCCAAACGGTTGTAGTCCTACACTTCGTAAAATGCCAAAAATGCACACTTGGTTGCAGACTGGAAGATATATCTACATATCTCAAACTGAACATCACCCACAATTGATCGCAGCTGTCGCATTCCCATAGATTTTCCCGTCAGCCCACTTCGAACGACAGAAGCACTAGACTTGAGTTTAGTTCTTATTAGAGCACGTCAGTGGTGCATATCCACGCCACTGCCGGGACTAGAACTGCGGCCACGCTTTTCCATGAGGCAACCGTGTTTACCACTGCGCCTAGCAGGTTTAATGAGATCGGAGATTTCGACCTGTCTAGAAAGTCCTAATCGCAGGGCTATCGACTGGAGTCAACAAACAGTTACTGTGTCCCCTATCGAGACGATCGGGAAACCTGAACATTACTCACAAGCGAAAGTGATTGAACGTTCACATGCGATGATAATTCCATCGTGCCTAATGTGAGATCAATGGCGCATTGGTGCAGTGCACAGATTTAAGACCGTTCTCAGGGTTCCAGCAAATGACCTTCGACATTGCGGCCATATATAAGCTAAACGGGATTGGGTCCAAGATACAGTCCTGGCTCATACCAGTTACAACGTTAAACTGACCATAAAACAGTCCGCACGACTGCACCTCCGCGTTCATATCCCTATACAACATTTTAATTACACTTGGACATCTGACCACAGCAAGCACCTTCCACATTGCCCTGCAGCTCATGGAATCAAATACCCTGGTGAAATCCACAGTGAAGGCATATAACGGGTGGCTGTGATCCCTACGCTATAGCTACTAATTCCAAATCAATTATGCTTCAACTCATCATGCTTCCACACTGCTTCTTAGGAACATTTGCATTCAAGTCTCACCTGCTAAACCAATTCAGTTGGACTTTTGAATAAACGTTCCAGCACAGGTCAGCAGACTATTTTACCGATAACTGTTCAAGCATTGCTTGCTCCCTCTACATTTAATCACAAATTGGATCAATGCATCCTTGAACTCTCGAGGAATTGTTTCTACCTGCAAGATAGAGTGAATCCCTGTCAGTCATTGCTGTGGTAGACTGAAAGAATGAGCCAAACATCGCTTTAAGCAAAACCGTTTTGATGTCGACGGTTGGTATTGACCTACAACAACTCACTCTGCTCTTTCCACCAGTTGTCTTTGGTTTCACGAAGTTGTTTGTTGAGTTGACGGTGAGCTTACTACAATGTGGTTTTGTTGTCTATGTTACTTGGATTCATCATAGAAACAACAAATGCTTTATTCTTTGTTCGTGTCAGACTGGAAACAATCGCAACATTGTCGTCGAATCACTGCGAGCCTTCCTGAAATGCATACCAATTATCCCGATTGACGCTGCCATGATCTACTTACTGTAAACTCGCGACGAACTGTCAGGGACGTTGAATGTGAGAGTTCCTTTGAGATGAACAGTGATCGCACGCTTAAGACCGTTCTCATCTCTGAGGTCGCTGCCCGTATGATCTTCGATAAGCGGGCTTGCAAATAACAAATAACACTGCCATGATCGCAATACATTCACCTTCATAACACGTACTTCATCCACATCGCAGTGTCGCACGTCCGCGGAATCAAACAAATATTGATAGCAGCCTTGTCGGTGGGTTACGTCATGATGTCACTTGCATCTCGCTGGACTTGGGTGCTTATGACAGCCAATTCGTGAGTAACACACAGACAATGCAGACAATCACTGTTCTCACTAACTGTATCAATGTCGTGCGGTCCGAGGAGCTCCGATCGAGCTGCTGAGTCGCGCTTAATTCACGCATTGATGTCACTCATAACACACAGTCGGTCACTCACCGGTGTCAAGCGGATTGTGGCGGACAGCTGATCATAAAACTGATCTTTTGTATCATCCGTGTGATATATATTTGAACCATAAACACTAAGAAATGTTGTGAACATACCTCGATTGAATCGAAAACTCACGGGTGTGAGTCGACAGCTAATTCTGTGCTGTTCGTCTACCATCAGAGGTGATGCAACCAGCTTCTGCGAAACGGATACCCTACTCCAGAGAGCCGTTGGTCTGGTAACTTATCCAGTAGAACGCATCCCTAACATTTGCCTCTTAGAATCTATATAATTCTGCAAGCTTTGTCTCAAATAAGCTGCGGCATCGATACCGTAACGCTTCGGTGCCATGACGATTAGTACGGTGCGGCGTTCCGGTTGTCTGGCGTTCATCGATCCAACCGCTACACATATTCTGTGTCCAAGCAGACAGCCTCCTCCATCCACAGGCACATATAGGGTTGTCTTAAGGATCCTCACCACCAGTCTCTCACTCAAAAGTTTGACTAACGAAGAAGCACAGCGGTCCCTACCAGCAGACGATAACCAAGAGGACTGAAACACTTCATAGCTTCAGGCAGAAGCGCTGTTGCAATCGTTACCAGTGTATCTGTTACACTTTGGTGACCTTGGTGGCCAGTCCGGTAGGCAGTTTTCGCGAACTTTCATTGGTTTGATTCGTCTTCAACTTCGTTGGTTTGGTTAACTTCCATGTTCATTAATTAAGTTGGAGACAGCGTGAACTAATTATTTGGTATAAAAAACACAATTTCGAGGGCGCAGTGAATAAGACAAAGCCGATAATTCCGCTTATTAACACTTCGCACTAGATGCACTGTAAGCTACATCAAGCTTTGGAGAGCAGTGCGAATTTTTCGACCGCACAGAATCATACTCCGATGGTCACCGTCAACCGTTAGACAATCAGAAGTCTATGCTTTAGGAGTACCTTCGGTAACTCCTTTTCCCTTGTGCGGAAAACCGCAATGGTGCAGTCGCAGAGAGTAATTCTGTTGTATTCTCATAGGATTATGCTACGTTGTCCAAGCACTCGTACACAGTCAGCAATGCCACGTACAAACCAATAAGCTGATTTTCGTCTTGTTGCATTCCGTTGACCAACCTGACGTAGTTGCACGTAAAAGAGCTGAAAATTCTCATACTTCTTCTAATTTGTCATGCGCAAGACAAAAGTAAAACCTAACGGAAACTGAAAAACCAACTACAGAAGCATGCGCGGAACTCCATGCTGCGACGCTCCGGGGTAGAATCCGGATTGACAACCTGGTAGGTTATTGTGATCATCACTGCACCTGCATTACTCGCCACCGGGGATTAATTCTTTGTTGCCATGTGTTGCTTCCTAGTGCACGGACTAACTGCAAGTGTACTCGGAGTGGTCTTTTGATTTTGCCTATCTTTTATCACTGATGAATAGTGGAAAATTTCAGTTTTCATATAGGTTGATTGCAGCTGTCGCATCCCATAAATTTTCCAGTCGACCTTTTTCGAAAAGATCTCTTACCACTAAACCTATGCTACTCATGCCAACTTACCGTGTAAAGTTACAAGGTTACTCATACTTTACCACTTAGTTAATTTCAAAACGAGAAAGTTTAGATTTTGATGAAATGTGTAGAAACAATTAATTTACAAAGTATGGCAGCAACAAGAAGTACTGGTCATAAGTCGATAAGAGCATATAATTAATTTCGTGGTTGTTGCTAAGCATCAGGTAGGATCACCCACTGAACGTGGAGTACGTCTTATTATTGTGACCGCTAAAGATACTTGACACAGGAAGTTGTTTATTACACGAATCCATTATGAACGTAAAAACAGAGAGTGACGGACATAAACACTGCTTCTGCGTATTGCTGTTTATAACAGTAGTGCATTAATATTCTCTTTGGTGACCTGTCACGCACAGTGCACATAAAGTATCCAGTAATTGGTGCTATTCCCTAGTCTTCCTGTATTTTGGATCTGTCATTTGGTTTTCGCGCGTACCAATCGTGCTGTACAACTCACAAACGAAGCTGCATGTTAGAAAACATTACTATCAAACTATAGGTACTTGCTGAAATTGATAGATAATCTCTCTGACGAGTTCGTCCTGCCGATTGTCTCAGACTCAGTGGAGTCCGTAGATCAGTGCTGATGTTAAGAGCACTAACTAGAACTCTAAAGCAACTCTGTCTGCAGGTCGACTGTGAGTCTGTTGATAGAGAACTGGCGGATTGCATGAATGCGCCCGGTCACTCAATGTCTGTTCAAACTTGTGAGCTTGAATGCCTTTGGACTATGCGACGTTTAGAGTTGAAAAGATTTTCATCAAAGTGTAGCGTTCACAGTTAGGATAACCGGAAATTGATTAACTTGCAAAAGTTGACAATCACAAACTTGTCATGATTGTTCGTTATCTGAGTGTGTGATGTATAAGCCAAAAAGTGTCATACCAAATTGGCAATAGTTGTACTTGAAACTGGTTTATTTACAATACTGTCCAACCGTCCACGCTGAGGATCACATTCCGGATTAGACGAATGCCATTACATGCAACTAATGCAATATGTTCACAATGACAAAAACGAAAGCTGACCGTTGCTAGGACCACTAGCCTACGATTTGCTGAGCCCAGCATTCTGTGCCAAGGTGAAGTGTGTGTGAGCTTAAAAACTTTACTGCTTTCTGTCGGTCGAATTCCTT
Source organism: Paragonimus heterotremus (assembly GCA_013368495.1). NCBI lineage: Eukaryota > Metazoa > Platyhelminthes > Trematoda > Plagiorchiida > Troglotrematidae > Paragonimus > Paragonimus heterotremus. The sequence goes on along the minus strand of LUCH01000675.1, from coordinate 29,532 downwards.
ATGTACAGAGGCCATCGCGTAACTGGTTACAATTACACATAACTGATTTCGTAGCGGTGGCTGATTTTATAACTCGTAACAGCAATAGTTTTTCTGTTTATTGTATCTTAATACAACTTGTTAACAGAACATGGAAAGCAAACCTAGTTTGTTGCTTTGTTGTAGGATATTGATGAGTCACATAAATATAATTGATCATTGTGAGTTTAGGAGCAACACCCTACAAGACGGATAAACTAGTTGACGTAATTCGCCCTCAAGATATCTAAGGAAAACATTTTTCTAAAAAGCTGGGCACAGTAGCTTCCAGCGAAATGGTGCACAGTTGATTCTACCTTGTCTGGCATCATCAGCACCACACCTGCCAAGGAATCGAACCCACGACCTGTGAATAGGCCACAGACTGTAATCCAGACATTCACCCACTAAACCACGGGATCGCGGCCAGCTAAACTCTACTTCGCTGGTGGTCGACCAAGTGTTTGCGAAAAACTCACTCAAATCCTTTTGGGATCGTGATGAATGCTTGCTCGTTTGCAAGCAAACCACAAAATGGCTGCTTCGTTTCCTCATATGAGAAAAAGAAACATAATACTTACGGAAAACCAAAATCAAAATCCATAATTTCTGACAGACATGCCAAGATCGCACGACACTATTTTGTTGACCACAAAACGATTTTGGGACAACAGGTCGCAATAATATCATACAATTTCTCCATGAAGGAAACCTGGGTTCATCACATCCTAAAGTGTTAGAATGTAACATATCATAGCATCCTCAATAAATCACACTAATTGGCTACAACTCATTTTCAACCTCATACTTATGTGTTATTCTGAGTACTAGTCCTCCTCCATTTATGTAGGATATCCGCTCCAAATGTTGTATGAATGAAGTCAAACAGCTTGGGCGTCGTGTTTAACATGTTACTGATAAATGGATTGAGAATAACACAACGTTATGAGCAAGTCGTAATACCCTACTTTTCAACCACCTTGGGTGGCCTTCCGCAGGAGTTTGCAGGTGTTTGCATTCTAAACTAAAACGTTCTCAAAATCCCTCCAGTTTATCTCTCTGCACTAACGAAGATGTTTATTTCAAGGTCAACAAAATGTCAACATTTTTTTCTGCTGATAAGTAGTAGAGACTTTGACTGTTACAAGTTGAACATCACCTACAAGTGATCGAAGCTGTTGCACTCCCATAGACTTTCTAGTCGGCCCCTTACAAAAGGAAGTATTATACTCGAGTTCCGCTCCTGTTAGACCTCATCAGTAGTGCACGTCATTATCACAGCCGGGACTAGAAATCCGACCATGTTTTCAGGAGTCGAATGTGTTGACTATTGCACCATTGAGTTCATGACTGAATTATCAGGTGTAAACTCCAGACCAATTTCGTTTGTGAGTAATATTCAGATTGCCCGATCCTCTCGAAAGAAGACACATTATCTGGCTTGTTAACTTCAATCGATAATCCCATGACTAGAAATTCCTTTCAAGTTGAAATCATAGAAATCACTAAACTTGTTTGTATTGTTTGAAGAGATTAGATATTGATTAATTAATATACCAATTCATCTTTGATATCCATCAACTCAGTCGTCATTTCATCTTCTGAGTGATGAACATCTGGGAATTTTATTTTCTGTGATCGGCATGGATTATGGCATGTTTGTGATGTCTCACCTCACGTCCGGGATTTCTTTTCTTTGCCAGTTTCTCAAACTACCTAGATATAACATCTTAGAAGGTAATTTTTCATGAGTTATGTGGTATCCATGGATATCACTGTTCCTCATTTATATTCTGCGGACGTTTTTCGAAAAATATCGTTATTTCGTATCTTTTTCTCAAACATTTATCGATCTTTGGTCGATTGTTCTCCAACTCTTTTGATGACCATAGTGTATAAAATCTTTAACGCTTTTAAGAAATTTACTAATAATTTCCTTTCTGATTTGTCCCATAACCTTCACGAGTTCAGCAAATTTCGATGTTATATTGGAATCAAGCATTCATGTAAGCATATTTAGATAAGAAAACACCCACAGAGCTTTGCTTTCTCCCTACACCACACTTACTATTTGCAACGAACATGAAACAACTCCAGAACTGAAAGAACAGTTGGTCATCAGCCGAGCCCATAAACTTATTCTACGCCTTATCCTTTTGTTCACCGTATCATATGCCTATAATTTTCCAACAGTGTTTTTGTTGATTGTTACATACTACCTTCATGTCTATTGGCTATCTATCTACACTTTTATGGAGTGAATTAAGTAGACTTTTATTATTTTGGTGTTAAAAGGAAATTGATCGGCATTCGATTTGTAACAGTACAGTGTTTTTTCTCATTTCACATTCAAACTATGTAGTATAATTTGGTTCATGTATATTTATCGTTTGTTGCAACTCTCTTCGAAATAATATGAAATTTATTCGCACGCTAATAATGTAGTGATTAGCTAACACCCTGCTATGTTTAACGCTAAAATAAAAACAACGTAAGGATAGAAATATCAGCTGTTTTGCGATCGAATCGTCATTTCGAATCTGAGCCAATCAACCAACTCCCAGAGGTTCACAGTAGAAAAGATCCGTGTTCACATTTGCCTGAGGGAAATCGATTTCTACTCTCATTCGATCTATTCGTAAACCTTAGTTAACTAACTCACCCGGACGAAAGAAAGTTGGGTAATGAGTTGGCGATCCTAGACATGATTGTTTTTTCCTTGCAATTCAATTTAATTCAGGTGAAAGAACGTGTCCACACAAAATCTCAAATTTTACTGAACTGATTTAAAATGTACATTTAGTGGAAAGATAAGATTTGGACATTCGATTAGATTGTGGTGTATTCTATAAATTATCCCGTGAGTATAAGTCATACGTACATCAATCTCTCATTTTAAAGGGAAATGTTAACCTGATTTATACTTAATGGGAGGACCACTGGGTGCTTACTTACAACTGCCAGATATGTAAATTTGGAAAACTGTTTCACAGAAATATTGGAATAACTTTTCACAGGTGACTTGGTTTGCTGAGTAGTGGACAGTCATACAGCATTTCCAGAAAGCATGTGAAAAGGTTCGCGTTTGAGAATTTCGCGTTGTAACATCTCCTTTAAAATAAGGACTTAAAAAATTTTCAATGAAGGGAGGATATTGATTTTTAAGTGAGTAATGCTGGGTAGGCTTTAGTTATTCGGTAGGTCCAAGTTGACGAAAAGTCCCGATGGGAAAGTTATTGGATGAATTTAACTGACCTGTTAGTGAGCCCCCAACCGGCTGATCAACTAAGCCAGTTCTCAGTTCAAATGGTAAAAACGATCAAGATAAAGGGTTAACATATCAACTCACGTGAAGCTACCTGTCAGAACCCTCTCTTGAGAATTGATCACATGACTAATCATTCCACTGCTGAGGGAAGAATTGTGCTAGGTCACTCTGGTGAGTGACGCAAAAATCAAGCTAAGTACCACACTGTCTCCACCAAATCATATTTTTAATTCATTCAGTCCGGTTTCATACAACGGATCCAGATTGGCAACACCTCCTAATCGAGCTTACGTCAACATCGGCTTTTGTCGTAAAAACCAGCTGACGGGAGCTGTAGCAATGGCAACAAACGCCAATGGTTCAAAAATGGACTCGAATCAAATGTTTGTTTGGTTTACCATGCTCAGATCCCCTTCGGAATGTACCTCCTTTAGGGTGTTTTGTATAACATTTGACTGTGTCACTATAGATGTTTCCACATCTCAGTTTATACTTGATCACACTTAGTCGTACCATACTTCGCGCTGTTTACCACCGAATCCTTTCGGAAAGTGAAGTTTCGTGCGTGTACAGATTAGAGAGCATATCTGAACTCATTCTAATTATTCATGTGTTAAATATATTTTGAACATAAAGGCCATCAACTTTAGGGCTCTCTTAGTAGAAAAAAATTGATGGATTTTGGAAAGTCACACACCTAGACCACCACATTCAAACTTCCTAATTCTGCCCAGTTACTGATTATGTTCCGCAACCCATCACATCTCACATTTATAACTTCTGTCAATTTATTTTCAAATAGCATTTTGTGTTTGTTCACTGAGTAGCCAGTCTGGAACCATGGTTGACAATTTGATCTGTATGCTGAGAACATTCTTCACCGTAGTACATTTCGGGAATTGGAGAAACCGGAGTATCTTGTTTAGCTCTTCAGCCCGTTTCTACTGCCCGTTTCTACTGGCAGTTCTGAGACACCATTACATTATTATAATGTCAGGTGAGTAGGAAATCATATAGTAAGTAGATTAGTTATTTCAGTGTTGAACAGGATGCAAGGTTTGATTTGTTTTTGTTACTAAAGGCCACACGTTTTCACTGTTTTCCACACCCTCCTTGAACAACGCCCAATGTGTATGTTCATGAACGAAGGATAAACATTACGATTCTTCTTAGTCTAGCTAGGGATAACGGCTGCATGACATCAAACCTTCCCCATACAGACTTAACTACCGCTCGTCTTCCCACACCGGCTGGATTTTGAGATAGATCTTTTGGAAAGCTACCGATTATCACATTCCACAACAGGAATCCACGAAGCGTACAGAGTGATCGTGAATCAGAACGATGTATCAGTTTTTAAGTCCTTCTGTCAAAACGCACCTCGATAAACATCTACCAAAAGTGTATCCGTTCAAAAATCCACCAATGCAAAAAGAAGACATATGTTACGATATGTTGACAATTCGCTCACTCTCATCAGCCGCAAACATAAAACACAGATTATACACAACAGGCAAATGCAGCCAGACAGTATGGATACGCACACACTCACACCAAGTTGTACGCCATTAACACCATGACAACCATATGGGTTGTTTCAATCATTTCTGTGCACATAGAGCTGGCTGACGCATTCTGATCTACTTAGTTTCGTTAAAGGTCATTAGCTTCGGATTCCGACTTCTTAGCAATATTTTGAATGAACTAGGTGGGTCCACTCGATGACCTGTTGTTATATGGTGTCTAGAAATCGGTGGTGTGGGGTTTCGAACGAGGGATTCACCGGTTTCAGATTGCTCTATCATCAGTTATTTCAACCATGTCGGGACAAGTTTTACTGCTCGGTGAGATAGTTGTCGATCTGTTCTTCCCACTTACAGGTCATTTCAATTGCATGTGAACTGGTAGACAACGTGACGGACAGGATGTTTAAACAAACTGCATTTGCGATAATGTGGTTGTTTGTAATTGGGCAGGCGTATACTTACGGGATAGGGCAGGCTTCAATTTGTGCCTGATATCGTTTGTAAGGTGATTCCTTTTGAATTGTAGAAACACATATAACTTTTTTGGGGACAAATTTGGGGAACTGAAGACATTATGCACCCCATATCGTTTTAGGATGGACCTATCTGTCCTGTCTTCACACTTGGTGGTGAGTACATCTAAGAAAGTTCAACTGCTACGTGATTTACTTTTGTGACACAAAGATAAGTTCAGGTTAGCAGGGCTAAAAAGCCAATCAAAGTAATCAGTATTCATAAACATTAAAATTTTATCCACGTGCAGTCTGTACAATAAAGCTTTGTCACTATTATCTGGGACTTGTTCGATCACTCCCAAGAAAATATGAGCTAATGTTGAATCTAATGGATTGTCCATAGCCACTTCGTCTATTTGTCTATACACAATAAAATGAGATCGTTGAGACATTTGAGAAGATGATTTGTTGAAGTTCTGTTTCAGTATAAAAATACGAAGGTATGGACAATCATAAATACTCTGTATGATGTACCGTAAGTCAATAATTGCCTAGGGTAACATCACCAGAAGCAAACAACAATAACTGGAGGAGAAAGTCAGTGAAATTTAGATGAAAAAGTTCTACGTTCTTCAAAAGACATCCTTGATAGAACTAACCAACGGCGATGTTTTCCTTCATATACAATAATTTACACACTGGGTATCGGTGAATATAAGGGGACCTATAGCTCATGAACAAAACGTGGGATATCCGTAAACTTTGGTAAGCGGAAGAAATTCGGTTCGCATTGTCCCGATACGCAAAGGTGGTGATAATCTGAAATGTGAAACAATGAGTTGTGCTTTGGCAGGTGGTTTCGTACACAGTTTTAGTGAACTATTCATTCTAGAATTGAATAAAATATAAGCTTTCTGTCAGCAAGTTAGATTTTCATATGTCTCTCTTTAAGTCGTCTGCGTAGCTAAAGTGAACGGTCGACAAAATTATGTACTGGCATCCACTTTGTCGGCACACCGCATTTCAGGAGATAGATATTAGGGGGGGACAGGCACGATTTCGTCCGAGAGGTGGGTGTATTGGTCAAATTCTGGAGCAGTGTCATGTGTACCGCCCGCCAACAACTGCCGTATTTCTCGACAGTAAGGGTGCACTGGATTCAGTGAATCGATCCACACGTTTAGAATCGGTTAGACGCAAGAGTGAATCGATCAAGTAAGCGAACATACTGTCGGCGCTTTGTTCTCATACTTCAGCTCAGGTTAGGGTTTACGGTGAACTATCTGACAGTTTCAGCACCAACAGCAGTTTACGTCAAGGCTGTTCAGTTTCACTATTTTTGTTCATTTTTGTCATAGACGATATAATGGAGTATTGTCTGTGACAGTCGCAAGATGCCGAATGGACCCCCCTACCTGGAGCAACACTGATTGATTTTGTTGATGTTGACAAAAATGTTTGGAGATTTCTTAGCAAAACAAACAAAGCAAACAAACTATTTTGCGCTCTGTTAAACATTTCAAAATGCTCTTCGCAGCCCTAAATTGCAAATCATCTTTGCAAGACTGCTGCAGCTGCGTAGAGTCAATGTTGGATAATGAAGTTATAGAGGTTGGTGACCGGTTTGTATATTCTGGAAGCCGTATCAATGGCGGCGGCGGTAGAGATGCACAGAATAAAATATAAACGCGGATCTCTGAGACTACAGTGATATCGGTTTATCTGCGACATCTCTGGCGACAGAAAGGCATATCTCTGCGGTTCGTAGGTCACGTGTATAAGTCGACAGTGGGGGCTGCATTAATTTACGACAGTGAACCCTGGTCACTCACAGTACAAGGCGTGAACCAATTTCAGGTATCTGACCATCGGAATGTACGTTCGACCGCTCGTATCGAGTATCATTTGGTAGTGACTGTCAAGCCGGTTCTTTTGTTCAATCTTTACGCTCGTATAGACGTACAGATCTATGCTATGTACTAAGGATGACAACTAGTCATCTGCCACACCGAGCACTCTTTATCAACGCTGCGACCAATACGCGTGAGGTGCGCCGTGGACGGATGATGACCTGGCGTACAAAAATGAAGTCGTTCACCAAGAGGTTGGCCACTGTAGGTTGGGTTCGTCTCCCGCGTTAAGGACCTCGCGATTCATAAAGTGGGTGATTGGAGACGTTGGGTGAGATGGCGACTAACTGGGCTGGGTGGCACAAATGCTATCGTTGTTTGATCTAGCTGTCTGTGAAATGAGTGTATTTATTGATACGGGGTAGTGGAAGCCGTAAGAAAACTGTCTTGTTGATGAAGTCTGGATTTCACTTACAGCTCGGTGTAGGTACCTAGATGCTGAGTGTCTGAATATAGACGTCACTACTTCTAATGGCTGGGTTCTCCTTCCTCCTCTTCTGTGTATACCTTCTTTTGCTCGCTCATTTGCTTGGTTCGTTTATTTCGCCATGGTTGTATGGCAATTGAGCATCATTGAGAACCATCGACGCATTGCTACATATGATGCGTACAGCTTATCAATTTTGAGCATAAGTAAAAACTTACAGGTGAATGTGGTGGGCCAGTGACATTATCTGACAATGAAACGGCGTCAGTAGGCGCTGTTGCTACCTTTAACTTTTAATTTATGGTCGATGAAATCGAGGTCTTCGAGCTTGTTACAGCCAGCAGGTCGTTTTTTGATAGTACCGTTGATAACCACTTAGGAATGTGCTCCGCCATACGTTGAAGCAAACATCGATCTGTCCTGCCTATGTAAACGTCACTGCAACTGCAATTGAGCTGGTATATTAAGTGGTAGACAGACTGATCGGTTGAGTATCACCGCTGTGAAGAGCCAAGCTCCTAGTTCTTAGAAGGATGTGTAGTTGAGCCACTGGGTAGGTGCGTTACAACGCCGACATCAATTTGTAACCAATGTTGTTAGTCAAGTGGTCACTTTTGAATTGAATTTGCAGAAACGTGTTCTTTTTATGCGCACTGCAGCTTACCACATACATAAAGTGTCCGTTAGCAAACAAAACTACCTTGCAGACAACATCTCCTCATTGTTCTAGTTCACATTATTTATGATGTTTGAAAATTGTTCCTTTTCGGAATTGATTTACACCAATACCTTCCTTTTCCTATGTGATGGTAAACGTAGCTGCACAGATTCCATTTGTTTGGTTGAATTGTTTCAGCCGACTCCAAAGCACCGCATCTTTCAAAAAATCACACTTATTCATACCTTCTTCAAATATGCCAGTAATGTCACAGTCACATTCCCCAGGGTTCGAATAAATGGGAATCAATTCCCCTATCGCTTGGTCACTGAAGGCAAAAAATGCTTAAATTTCACTTGCATGATGGTGATGCTCCAAAGTAGACATTGGAACCAATCTCACTCCCAACACTCGGTCATCATTACTGGATGAATGTTAGTCAGTGTAATATTCTGAAGCTGGACAATTAACCCTTTGACACATTGGTGCTGCAGTGACATCGATTGCATATGACGAAAACAAATAGCAAACCAACCGAAACTAGCTGTTAAATAACTTTGAACAGAGAAGACAGTAGGCTGATATTGCATGATTTATGTCCGGACATACTACAGACCATTTATACATCAGTATGAGAAAATGAACAAGATACCAGAGAAAATCGGTTGTCAGAGTGTACAGTCACTGCCAATACCACGGTAGCGAGAACCTCAAAAACAGTTGTTTCTGAACAAACAACACGAGTATGAACTTTCGGATGACAACAGCTTCGGCTAGCGCAGTGTTCGTCTGTGTGACGTTGAGTAGATAACGCGAGCTATCGTTAGAAAATCGTATTAGTGTTGTGTCATTAGAATACGACGCTTAATTGGTGGTGTCTGGAACTTCATTCGAATTCCACATAATCTCGAAACGATCACGTTGATCACTATTCCATTAATTTCTCAATAGACATGAGCAAATCATACAAGATATTCGGCCATCTAAATTCCAACGATTTAAGGATATTGTAGCAAAAAGGCGTCCAATAAAGCACAACCTTTATTGTCCAACGCGTTACTTACCATGTTACGTGCGCGCTCGCGTTTTTGAATCAAAATTCCAGTCCACAACACCCCCCGGTTTCCGCTCCCACGTCATGTGCACCTCTGCCCGGTTTACGTGTGATCGGCAACTTCTAGCGGGGAGTTTTCCGCTTGCCATTTTTCGTCCGTTGGTCCGATTTTGTTGAGCTATGGCTTGTCCGGTCGCTCGTGTTGTCCTCTATCTGTTCACAGTGGATAACATCATCATCATCACAGCCATGAGCCTGACCAAAAAGGTACTGTGGTTCGGGCCGCCGCTCAACTCAACAGTGACGTGGAATATCCTAGAAGAA